>CCAG010012369.1:0-109938 GCA_001077435.1 Glossina morsitans morsitans
TATAGAATAATAATAATAATAATAATAATAATAATAATAATAATAATAATAATAATAATAATAATTATAGAATAATAATAATAATAATATTAATAATTGTTAATATTATTATTATATTAATAAATATTAATATTATTATTATTATTATTATTTTAATAATAATTATATTATATTATTATTATAGAATAATAATAATAATAATATAATAATTATTTTTATTCTATATATCTTTCAAAGTTCACGTGAATATAATTTTACCAGTACTACAATACAGGTTACATACGATAATTCACTACAATAAATTTAAAAGGAACAACAGAGATATTAACGAGAGTGGTAAATAAGTTGTAGGTGAATAATTAGAGTTGATAATATCTGTTCACAAAGTTGTGGTAACCATACGAAACATGAACACTCTTATTGATTGTCAAATTCACTTTTGGCAGAACCTACAAATTTTGAATCTAGCAATTTTTTCATTTCTCTTCATATTTCTACATAAAAACTCAGCGATGTTATATACTTATTTGGATAGACTTGAGAACGTAGGTCACCTCTAATGATGTTCAAAAGAACCACCATACATGCGGCGAGAAGTTGTTTCCACTCCGAATCCATCACAACAGCACTATTAAATAGCACACAAATATCATTCTTGTGATGTGATGTAACCGGGTGAAAAAGTTTGTCTCTGTTTTCGATATATTTATATTAAAGTAAGCGGGTATTTAATCGCCGGGAGGTTTTGATGTTGAGCAGTGAGGGCTTGTATGATGATATTCGTACGATTACATACCGAGAAAGTCTGTTATAACGGGTTTTCTGAAGTAAACAATCCTCCATTATTTTCCGGTCAGTTCGCACATCATTGATACATGAGATAAATCTCGACTGAATTTTGTTTTCTACATCGTTCATTTTTCCTCACCAGTATCGCAGAACTCTTGAAATTGAAAGTTAAACTTCTACGTAATTTGACTTGTAACTGCCTCTACTAGCTAACTTGCTTTTCGTATATATGAGCTCAAAATTTCTTTGCCAATTTTGTTATGTACAATCAATTTAAATTTGGATTAGATTTGGCAATCTAGTCCTAGATGTATTATGTTAAAATTTCAAGAAAGAATGGTTTCATTTCCGAAGTACGTACATGTAGTTTACTTGTTGTGGCTGTGCTTCTCAGAGGGGGTATAAGGTCAAAGTCGGTTTCCAGGAAACGTATGGAATAAAAATCCTTGGATCTTCGAATTTTTTACAATTTTTAACTTTATTTGTTTGTGGAAGAGTTGGTTTATAAATGACAAAGATCCTTATGATTTAAGATTGCGGGAAAAAACAGCAGAACGATGTAGACAATCGACTTTACAGGGATAGCGTCTAAGCTAAGCCATTAGTAAATTTGAAGATATGTTCCACAACTTTAAAGAATCGTTTAAATGAAACAAATTCTAAATACTTTCCCAAAAAGAGATGCAAAAAAGTGATAATAAAGGGCATATTACATATTTATAAAAAAAAGATAATTCCTTTTTACAAAAAAAATTTACATTAGTGTACAACCAAAATTCAGTCGATAAGTATATCCAACATATAAAAATTGAAAATGAAATAAGGAATGAAACTACATTCACAACTATTTATCGCTACTTTATAACACGCCTGCACGTTTCTTGCGGACTGGACCAAAGGTGCTATCATCGGTAGATATCTCAGATATATAACATTTGTGACATAACTGTCAGATTTAAGAAGGATTTCGTTCGTTATTAACAGCTTCTATTGGTTTTTTGTTTTTATAAACTCTGTTATTAGAATCTGCTCTTTTGGTTTCTCAAGTTCTTGATATCCAACTACACAAAAGTTAGAATTATGTCTAAATTTTAATTCATACTCCACGTCAGGATCATGACTAGGAAAATGTTGCTCCACATTTCCAGAAAATTTCAAGCCCTCGCATATTAAACAAGCCGTTAATACTTGAACTTCACCTTCGACAGCTGTACTATACATACATTTCTATGAGATACTGTTAAAATGAGAATAAAAAAAAAAATTTTATTTTGGGGGGCTAGAACAAAAAGTTCATGTAAAAAAAGTGTAATTTCGTGCAAAAAAGTGTAAACGCGTGTAAAAAATATTTCCTTTGAGATATTCAATGTATTGAATGTCTGATCATTTTTAGATGATCATTCTAAATTACGTTTCCAAGACGCTCACCAAGGTGCAAATTAAGATGATATAAACCATCATATAGTCACGAATGTCTCTTTTCATTATCAGAGCCGATATTGCACTTGTTATAGTATTAATTAATTACAACTAAGGAAATGCTTATCTCTTTTTAGTACGGAAAAGACGGGAGAGATAATCTAGAAATTTTCAGATTGGTCGCATCACGCTTTAACAAGCTTCGGAAAATACATTAACGTTCATGTACACCGCATGGCTTCATATATAAAACCTTTTATTCTGAAAAGAAATAAATAAAGTATATGCGCAAGTGAAGAAATATTTGAAAGTAAGAACTTAGCAACTTTTCTTGCGGATAAATCGCTGTTCACGGGATGTTGCGTATGTTTACAAAAGTTAGAACAAATTAAATAGTATTGGAGTTACTTAGATATGAAAACAACAGCTATTATGTATTGAATTTATGTATATATAATATAAATCTAAAGAATATAAATATAATATATTATCAGTACGTAGACTACTTCCCAGTGGGTCGAGCTTTCGTGTATTTATGTAAAATGTGAAGATTTGCCCTCCAGAAATGAAGTGTTAACCAGAAAATGGTTGCGGCCGTAACTTCACCTAAAATATTTAGGATGTGCAGGACATAATAATATCAGCTAAAGCAGACAATTGCGTTCAGTACACTTTAAATACAATTTAAATACAATTAATTCAAATTATTTAACTTTGTTATATACGCCTATGGTTGAAAATCTGACTAGTTAGATAATAAAACCAAATTAAATAGTTTAGAATTTACTGCATTTTTAAATAAGCTTTTTTAGCGAACTTTTAGTCCAAAACATACTCAATCGAAATTAGATAGACGGTTATCGAAAACGTATTAATTTGATAACATGTGCTTTTGGCTTAACCGCACAGACTAATTTGCACACTATCAATTCGAGAGCGGGATCGTCGCAGAAACTTATAACTTTTGGCATTAAACGAAAGCGCGAGTGGCTGTTGCTTTAATTGCAGCTCTCTACACTCTATCAGATCAGCCCATTATAACACCAAAAAGCACAATGATAATGTTATCACATACTAGGTTCATTGTGAAACACTAACGTGTAAACAAGCTTTTCTGTTGCTAAACTGTCTATAATCATTGTCACAAAGCATACATATGAAAATTACTGCAAAAGTGATCAGCAGAAAACGCCAACTTCTTCTTGTTTTGATAAAAAGAAAATTTTCAACTTAACATACTGTCCAGAAATCTTCTTACTTAATCGAACTGTTTGCTGATCGTGACTTTCTATGTTGATATTATCTTTTTTAGAGCTGCTAAATCATCTCTTCTTCATATTCTTATAGACAAATGAATTTACCATATTAGTTACGGAAGTAAAATAAAAAGTTAAAAACAAAAGAATAAAAAGTTAAGAAACAAAAAAGGAAAAATTATCTTTATTACATGAGCGTAAACAGCTTTACAGTGATGTCGAATAAGGCATCATCTT
Source organism: Glossina morsitans morsitans (assembly GCA_001077435.1). NCBI lineage: Eukaryota > Metazoa > Arthropoda > Insecta > Diptera > Glossinidae > Glossina > Glossina morsitans. The sequence continues at coordinate 3,702 of CCAG010012369.1, forward strand.
TCTTAATATGAATTTTTAACAATATGTCAAATTTGAATCATAATCAGTCAATTGAAATGGACAGAAATTATAACGGTCTTTAAACCAAATTGATTCGAAATTATTGCAAGCTATTATGAACCGATTATTTTAAAGGTATTTTAAAAATATTTGATAGAACGTTTATTATTCTGCAATCTAAGAATGTTGTACCTCATCAGCAGCTATGTTTCATAAACAAACCTTCAAACAAAGCCACTCAACTATTTCTTAAACCCAACTATTCTTATTTAAAATTGATATTTCTTTTACAGTCAACAATTAAATTTCTAATTTGTATTGAGCTGAAGCTAACGTATCTCAGTGAAATCGTTTAGGTGCAATATTTCATACGCGAAAGTTATTGAAATCTTGTAATATTTTAAATAAAATCTGTCAAAATCGCATAAGAGTAGAAATAAAGAGACATGTTGGCAAGGGTTCTGGAAGAAAAATGAAACATCATATAAACGAATTAAAATCTAGTTAGAAAGACATAAATGCTAGGATAATCTATCTTCGTTTCAACGAAATACGATGATTAAAAGGTTCACATAAAGCATTTGCCAACAAAAACTTGTATAATTTTTAATGTATCAAAAAAATTTTGATTATAAATTAGTTTAATAATTATACAATTATTTTTCAGATATAATTTGTTATATGTATATAAATTGTTATACTCTTGAATGACAATAATCTACCCAAATGTGGCTATGACCGCGTCCTATAAGAATAGTAAGTCAAAATTGTACCATACCATATACGGGCAACCTTTATGTGACTTTTTTAAAATGCAAATGACATTGCATCGGATTTCAATTAACTTCGATTACTTAAAGGAAATGCTCTTTGACATATATTTTTAATATCATTGGAACACTAAGAAGTAGATTGAATTATTCTTTAAAAGGCATAACTTCTCCTATTATACTAGAACTTTATATCTTTCTAAATAATTTATTTAGCCTTAATATTTATTTGTTTTTTCCCATTTTTCCTTTTGTTTTCTTATATAGGTAACGAAATTATTGTGAAAACCGAGGAAGAGAAAGAGGAAAACGAAAACTACGTTATATATACGTTATACATATGCATATATACGAATCAATAATTACAGACGAAACCATATATTAGTGGCTACGTCCCATCTAATAGCTTTAATATACGAAATATTCGAAAAAGCACCATTTCGTTGCCGAAGTTTTTGTGAAAAAAAATTAACATTGCCAATAAATCTGTCCAGAATTAAAAACGAACAAAACGAAAACGTAGCCAATGGCCATTGAAACACATTAAACACAAGAAAAACATTTTTCTACACGTAAATTATAGAAAAAAAATTCTTACTTTATTGTAATTGCTCTTGAAACCTAACCAATGGGAATGCCTGAAGACTTCGCTCCAAGCTTTGTCAAGAAGCCGCAGTTACGTCAGGAAGACGACGGAAATCGGTTAATATTCGAATGTCAATTACTCGCATCGCCACAACCATCAATTGAATGGTATCGTAGCGATAATCTTATAGTGGAAAATGAACGCATCATACTTAGAATCAAACCAATCGGAGACAACAAATTTCTTGTAGCATTAGAACTGGATGATGTTATTGAGACAGATGCTGGCCTTTATAAAGTTAAAGCTAAAAATAAATCCGGTGAAGTGTCGGCTTCAATTAATTTAAATTTTGCACGTAAGTCTTATATTGGATAGAAATTCGAAGTTTACGAAGAGTAAAAGTGCACAAAAATCGTGATTGCAAACTTTGCTCTACAGGCTTTAGAAATAAATTAAAATTTGCAAATTTTAAGTATAATAAATATAAAAGCGAACCTTGAATATACCACCAGAATCGAGTATATTTAACCTTTTTCCTTTATATTAAATTTAAGCCTTTCGAAATCTTTCAAGCTGCAATTGCCTAATATTTCAAAAGGTAGCAAGTTGTTATTCGGAGCGGCATATGACCGTTTATTTAAATCCTCTGTTTTTCAAGGTCTAGTAAAACCTCACGTACACAACGCATAAAGCCAGCTGAACGTAATATTCGATTCAAGTTAATTGCGTACATTTAAAATATCCAATTCACTAAGCTTAATAGACAGTTGAAGTTTGTTATAAACAGTCTTAAATATTTCAAGCAAATTGGTGATGAATCAAATCATACTTGCCTATGCTCCTTAAAGATTTCTAGGCAATAAGCGTACGTATTATAAGCTTAAAAAAGTAAAAGATTAAAGATTACGGTGGTGAATATCCAAGGTTTGCCTTAACATCAACCTAGTTTTCTTAATTGGTTACTTTTTTTTACTTTTTATATCAGCTGCCGATGAAACTAAAGAAAAGTAAGCAAAATAATTGTTTTTCTTATTATTAGAAATGTTTTGATATAATACGTTACGGCAATGGCAATTACTTAAGATGCTTTACATATTAGATTGCAGTATTTATCTTATTTGTAACCAAAAGCAAAAACATATTTTTTTCTGCTAATAGTTTTTGTTTGTTTTTTAACGTATATTAATTTAAGCTTTCATTTGCAATTTTTTATTTATATTTAATGCATACGCTTTTATACAACGCAGAAGAAAAGTTTTACACAGGCGAAGAATCGAGGTAAGTTTTTAAGTATGCAAATCAGAATGCTATGATTGACATTTCCATGTGCTTGCCTTCATATGTCCAATACAGTAATCTCTTCTATAACGCGGTACCCTTATAGCGCGATTTCATATTACGCGATTTCAATACCTCGTATAAGACGGGCATTCCCCCATATAACGCAGGGAAATTTGAAATATTCTTAGTTTAGTTAATAAAACGTACACATCTCGTTCGTAACATAGTTTTTTTTTAATATTCGATTTAAACCCACTGCAGCGAGAAAAGTTAAATGTGATGAATCATTTGTACGTAATGCGTTATACGAGGTCGTTCAAACGCGTTATACGGGAATACCCCTACTGTATATAGTTGTACTATACTGTATATAACTGTGATAAACTTCTTAATGAAGCTGAAAATAATTATTTGGAGTTATTAAATAGCTAAATAATTAGCTAAATTTGTATTGAGTATGCATTATTTTCACTTCGCAGGCATTTAAAGCAAATCGAAGTATCCCACAACTTATTTTTTCCTAACTTCTTATGACCCGTACATGGCCGTCAATTAATATTCAATTTTTTATTCACCTTCTTTATTCACCTTTCTAAATCCAACAAAAGCATTTTGATCTTTCGTACATGCATTTATAGCAATCCTCATTAAGTATTTCAAGGTAATGTACTTAGAAGCTTATAAGAGTTAATCCAAATATCGAAAGGCACAAGACCACCAATTGGTAATGCACCACTATATTTCTTATATATGTGTATATGCAGTATGTCCAAGCTCCTGTTTTAGTTTGCCAGATGAAGTACAGAAAGCAATGACCAACAGCGTTCTACGTAGGAAAGAACAAGGGTTCATTGTGCACCCCTTCAAAAGCGAATGCGAAAGATTGCTGAAGCGAACGACGATATTTGTTAGTTAAATGAGCAAAAGTTATGATGTTTGAGAAACAAATGATCCATGTGACTAAATGTCAAAACCAAATACTAACAGCATGCGTGCGTACATATGTAAGCGAGAAATACACAACACTAACTTAAACATAGATAAAAAATCTAACATTAACGTTGTGTTTGGATGGGCAAACACCACGAATGGTTTGTATAGGCAATAGTGCCGCGAACGTAAAGAATATCCAATAAATCATAGGAAGCAAAGTAATAACCTTTGTCACCGTTTAACAAAAAAATATAAACTTACGGCTAGTAATACTCTAGCAACATATTATAGCAACTTGTAATATCGTTGAGTTCGTCTAGATGCTAAATTAACCTTTACAGAACACATCAATTAAATATCCCAAAAATCGTTGTTTATTATAACCACTTTCTATGAAGTATATAAACACGTATTGCAACTTCCAAATGAATTAGGTTATGTTATGTGTTAGGCGAATTGTATATTTGCACACAGTTTACATTTTCATTCGTACATTCGTTGCTACCATGCTTATAACACATTGTAGGGAACAGTTTTTATGTTAACGGGGATTATATTAAAGTAATTAGTAGTCTTTCTTTGTGTAATATTTGCCTTATCCTACATTGATTCATATGGAGCTACCAAAATCTATATTGGGTAACCCATAAAATGTATCAAATAATTAAACCTTTAGCATACACACATGTACTAGAAGAAAGGCCAAGACCATTTTATTTCACATTCAGAATCTAACGTCAACAATCAGGCAAACAATTTTGGCGACTGAGAGAATAAAATGAATTCCCTGTGTTTCTCTTTATTTAGCAATGGCAAACTCTTGCAATAAATCTTAAAAAATGTTTCATTGAACATTTGTAAAAGTTATAAACACGAAAACAAAATTTAAGAACAAAGTTCATAACTAAATAAACAAATAGGAGAAAATAGAAAATGAAAAGAAAACTCACCATCTAGTCCAGAACTACACAAACATAGCGAATTTTTGCAATTGGGAGTACAAAACGTATTGTTTTTATTAGCGAGTCCTATGAAGGATAACTAAAACTATATTTAAGTACGATATCGGCGAAGAGTGTAAAGTGAAGAGAATTGATTCGATATTATTTCAAAAATGCTTTGTGGAGATTAGATTATAGCTATCTCTTTGATTTTCGCGAAGACTCTGCGGCGCATTGTTTACCGTATAATTAATTACATTTACAAAACTTTTCATATTCTATAATGTTTGCTCGTAAAATATTAATAGTTTAGTGCCCCCGACAGATATTCACTTTTTTTAAGAATAGCAGATTTATTATGCTCATTTCACAATATTCTGTTTACCCCAACAATAATTGTAAACAACCATTCGCCATTGATTTGTAAATGTAAGTTTCTAAATTGTAATTACTAATATTTTAGTTGCAATTTAACAAGATATTTCATAAGCCTTTTGGGTTCTAGTCTTAAAAATTTATATCAGAATGCCTAAAGTTTTTTTTTTTCGAAATCACAATAATATGCAAGTGGACGGATATGTGTATATATTTTTCTTGTTTTGAAAAATATAACTCACGCTATTCATAAATAATACCATATAAATTATATTACATGCATTTAATAGCTTTTACGATCAAGAGCTCCGTTGAATCTTATACCCACCACCCAAACTTTGAATGTATTAACTTTCCTTTGTATGCACATCAAAGTGCCTACCAGAGTTTAAAGCAATATTCTTCGCCCGTCTGGTTTTCTGTAACTGGTTTTCTCAAAATCATAAACATCAAGGCAAAAGCACATTTCTAGTTAAATTTCTCAACTCAGGCTTGGATATTGCTCAGGTATGACTATAAAAGACCGAAGCTGTTATTGTATTACTTGCAAATCCCTAGCGAATGTCTGCGCAGATAAAGTCTGAAGGCTCGGTCCAAAAGTGATATGCAAACTTACACGTTATGCATAAAAAAGGTTTCCTAATATGCAATGTATGTATACATATGGATATGTATATACATTTTTTCTAGGTAGAGTTTCAATATTCGCCCAAGGCGAAGGTTTCAGTTCCTAATGTTAACATGTATATACGCTTATGTAAGCATGTATCTACGTATGTTTGTATGTCTGTATGCACGTATGTATGCGATATATATCACATATATATATATATATATATATATGTTAAGAACAAATTTTCTATTTGTCGATTATATAGACAACATGACGGTTTCGCGCCAACGTTTGCAAAAAAGCCCTCGATTCGACAAGAGGATGATGGTAAACGGTTGCTATTTGAATGTCGCTTAACTGCCGATCCGGCGCCAGATATCGTCTGGTTTCATAATGGAACGAAAATTAAAGACTCTTTGCGTCATAACGTAAGTATATAAAATATAGCTGTTGTGGATTCTAATTCTTCCGATCCAATAGACTCATTTTAAAACATTTATTAATAAAGTCACGGCCATAACTGTGTGTAAACAACTTAGAAAAGTCACAGTATCATTTATTATTGGTAATGTTTCCGAGGTCAGATTTAATAAAGAACATTCAAAATAGGAAAAATGTCTGTAACAATATTTATGCAAATATAGATTATTCATAATAAACTATACAATATCTCATATGTTTTTATCTAAATACAATTTAGTGTACGTTTTTTGACGCGAGACCCACGCCTGAGTGCTTCACATATAAATCCGGTCATGCGTTTTGTAGTTCCGAAAGTAAAGTAAATAAAACACATTTCTGATTGGGGTTTGGATGAAGTTTTTTTCAATATGTTGCGTTGCCTTTACCATTATTTGGGGGACACGATATATACATAGTTTTACAGCGTACAGCAATTCTTAAGACGTATACCGAAAACAATGAAGCCATGTTTGCATTTCATGCATGTGGGATGAAGCTCATGTTTGGTTATACAATATTGTAAATAAACATTATTGTCCCTCTCGTTACCGTCAGTAGAGAACGCTGAAAAAACATGATAATTGATATTTTATGGTTGACGATGATGAATGCCATACATTTCGCGTCAAAAGTTTATTGGCAGAAAGTGCAATCTTATAAAATGCTTATCTAAGCGTGCCGTAAAAATCATGCGATATAACTTTACTGGACTTTTTATTTAGAGAGAGCATTGGCTTATTTCAATAAAGCATCACCTTATTCACCAGGAGATTTATGTGGAAAAGTTTTAAAAATTGGTGTGTCAATATTGTATAACATTATATATAATTTGATTTTGCATTTTGGGATGCCGGTGAACGGACTATATTAAAGTTCTTCGTAAAGTTTTACCGAAATTTCGTACTAATGGCAAGTTTGATCCGCAGTTATCAATAATAGCGTTTTTTTAAGGCTTCACTTTATTATCCCTCTCGCTGCAAGCTTAGCTACTTTAACGTTAAAATAGAGTTGATCCGAGTTGATGATTGGGATAAATTGTCATCGGAAGATGTTACTTGGTTAATCTCAGAAAATCAAAAAACATCAATTACACAACATCATTACTGATACTGATGCCGATATTGGCATTAATATTTACGCTGCGGACTACTACTGGTACTATGAACAACTGATTGCTACCGTTATGATATTGTGCTTGCTTTCGCATACTATTAGTGAGGCGACATCCATCGTTGGTGAACTTCGGACCACAATCCTACCAAAACAAGAATCTTGGCTTATTGAGTGTGGTGCTATATTTGTACGTATCAATACAAACTTTACGCGCTACATCCTTCGGCGTGATGCGTCTTTTTGACGTTAGAACCATGCTAACTTTGGCGTGGATATTGCTGGGGTTGTTCTAATCCTAAGCCTGACTGAGAGATTGTCTCGTCTAGCTTTCCAACGGACAACAAAAACACCTACGAGGTGAAATGCATGGAACTAACTCTTAATACGACCGGAATAAAAGATCGCTTGTTGCCACTGGAAGCTGGAGATAATTTGTTGAGATTTTGCTTCGCCATCATATTGTTTTAAATTATTCGCTATAACAAGTTTCCTTTCGGCAAGAAAGATTTTTAAGAATTGCCTCGAAATACTCCACAGGTTACTTTAATATCTCAGTACTAACTAAAAGCATGTGTATCGATTGAAAAAACTACTGTTGAATATCGACTGAAGTTTCAAACCTGAAAACAAATACGTTTACGAGGTGAAATAACTAAAGCTTTTCAAAGCAAGCATTGGATCGGTGTTAGAATAATAGAACCGCTAGCTACGTTCCGAGTCGATTTAAAAGCTATTGACCAGCGCCTAAGGTTTTTTCCCACACTGACAACCCAGGACTTCATCAAAACTTGATACAGTCATATCTCCCATAATGCGTTGAGTTCACACCGCATATGGAAACCGTGTTCTATGAAACTGACAATTAATTCAACTTAGAAAATGCGTTCTGCGAAAACCACATTAAAAGAAATATAGAATTAAGAGAAGTCAGATTAATTTCCACTGCGTTACACGAAAACCTTTCTGGCCGTAGGAACCACGTTATAAAAAAAATCACAACTAACACAAATTAAGTGAATTCACACGTTACGCGTTAAATAGAAACACAAAAAGAAGTAATAAATTAGAAGAAATCAATGATTTATTGTTTGCTCAGTTTTCCTTATATATGAAATTGGGAATAACTCATGAATATAAACAAATTTTATAATCCATGCAACGAGGCCGAGGCGACGACGTCAAAAGAACGTATTTGTAAAATAAGTGAAAATATTATAGTCGAACTAGGCCAACATATATACCCTACACCATATTGTTCAACACAATTCTTACTTTTGACATAGAACACAAATTTTATACCTTGTTTTTATATGAGCTTACTATTAAGGAACTGTATATTAAAAGTTATGCCTCTTTGCAAACGGATGTGCGCAAAAGGTTCAAAAACTAAGATACATGTTCTAAATTCAGCAAAGCTAATTTTCATATCAAATGACTATTATGGATCAGTTTTCATCCTAACATAGTAAAACAAAGACATTTCTGTCTTAAAAAACAAAAATTTTCGTAAAAATTGTTATATAGAGTAGGATGCAAAAATAGACGTAGGTGGTGCAAATTTTGAGGAGTTAATTTTTGTATTAAATTACTATTGTTGGTCAATTTTCATCACAACATAGTAAAACTTAGACTTTTCTGCCCTATAAAATATCAATTTTCGTGAAATTGTTTATATAGGGTATGAATCAAAAAATAGGCCGAGATGGACCAACAGTTAATTTTTTTTATGGCCCAACGGTTAGATTTTTTTATCTTAAATTACTATTGTGATCTGATTTTCATCATGAAGTTTTAGTTTTCGTTACATGGTGGCCGTTTAAAAATATTGACCCATCCGGTCCAAAAGATCCACACTAATTTAGAACACCGAAGTATTTATACTTAGCTACTTCTGCTGAGAAATTTTGAAAAATTTTTTTTCCCCATATAAAGACTTTTTAAAATAGGGCGTTATATGGGAAGTGGTGGAAAAAATGGACCAATCCGAAAGATTTTCAATAGCATTCCTCCTTAGGTAAAAGCACGTCAGTGTACCAAATTTCATCAAAACACAGCAAAAATTGCGACCTGCATTTTTAACACAAATATACATGGACAGACATCAGAGGCACGGACGCACGGACAGTCTTATGTATATAATAAATATAATAAAATGTGGGTCTATCTTAAGCCCTTCTAGGCGTTTCATATGTTTGTACAAACTTAATACACCATGTACGACAAGTGGTGTAGGGTACCAAACATATATCACAATGTAGATAAGGCACGAAAAATAAAGCTTGACTTATAAAGAGGGGGAAAAATGAAAGCTTGTATATCTAAATCTACATAAACGGAACCAAAAAAAACATATTAGTAAGAGACTAACTCTGCCAGGAAAAAGCGACAATTGCAAGCAAATAATATTAGCAAATAAATAATGTATATATAGTCAAAAGAAATTAGGAATACGATAAAGAAGAAATGAAAACTTATATTGGAGTGTTAAGTCCAAAAATGAACCAAGATTTCTTACTCCAAAAGCTAACTGCTAACGCGAGAACACTGAAAACTGACAAGTGTGTATCAAGTGAAAATGTTTGTAACAATTCTGGAGCTAATAGCACGAATGAACTTTTGCGAATAGAGTTTACACATTTTTTCCTAAATTTTTTTTCAAACCACTTTGCAAAAATTGTTAAGAGACCCTTCTACTCAAAATTATTACCAAAAATATAAAACAAAGAAATTGTTTAGAAAACATATGTGACGTCATTAAATTATTTTACGTAAATTTAACATTTAGTTATTATAATGATTTCATACCCTCTGTAGCTGCGCGTCGACAAAGATATCCATTCTACACATTTATATTTTTGTACGCTTGAAATTACAAATGTCACGGTGGAGGACGCTGGTAAATATCGAGTTGCTGCCCAAAACGTAAACGGCGAAACAAATGCGACTATTTGCTTAAATTTCTCAGGTAAGTTCATAAGTTTACTAAAATACTTGTTTACATAAAAATGATGTTCTCCATTTACATGTGCAACGTATAGCAAACTAAATGTTTTCCTAACTGCTATGTAAACTTTTATCACCATCCATGTAAACATAAATACCTTGCCAAATTTTCTAATCGTATTTCTTCTGTATATGCCACATTACAGTAGATTTAAAAAAAGATATCGAGATTTTTGAAATTGTTTCTGTTCATCTTCAAATTTGACAGTTTCATAATTTTGGTTACGAGTGTTTTAAAGCAAACACACATTACAATAATGCAAAATAAAGTAGCACAACAATTATTACGTCCTTATGTTTTGATATGTCACATCCTCTATCTACAGTATTGAAATATACGTTCGTTTTTTCGAAGTAACGGATGGATTAGTTATAGTTTATAATTATTAAATATAGCCATTTTCAACTGCTGGGAAAAATGAGTATGATCAGTCAACAAGCAACCTTTCAGTACAAGACCGATATATGATTCTCGATATCGAGCATAGTCGATAGCTGTAAATTATGGACACAATGGAACAGTAGAGGGTACACAACTGCACATAAAGTGCGCATTCTTTTTACTATCGCAAATAGTTTATATAACATAGTGAAATATCAAAACAAGAACATTATAGTCAGCCAACGCCTACTTTTAAATATCCTACAGCAATTCGACTAGCGCAGTTATTTGCTCGTTTTTGTAATAATATATCAAAAGGTACACATTATTTTCATACAAAGTCGTAAAGTTCATGAAAGCCCGTATATTGGAAGGTTAGATTTTTTCTCTATATAAGAGTTCGTGATTCGTAATAGCGTCTACATATGTTGCGTTCCCAAAAAAAATAGACCTCTGTGATACAAATTCCTTACCGTTAATTTTTTTGGTGAAACGCTATTACGAATTAATTTTAATCATAAAATATTAAAAATTAAGCCGTTTCCGAAGCGTTTACTACTCATGAGATATCTTATCTCTGGGAGGAGCCAAGAAATAGGCCCATATTATTCAAATTAGGTCCACTTAATATTTTTATGTAATTAGTATATAAAAGTTTATGATTCATGGGAATCTGTATATACGGTGCTATCCAAAAAATAGACGTAGTCCAAACCCGATAAAGTAGATTTCTTTGTGAATTTACTATTATAAGCCAATTTTCACTATGAAATATTGGATATTTGACTTTTTTATCATATAAAGCTTCAGTTTCCGTAAGAATGATTATGTTAGAGGGGGTTAAAAAAATTTCTCCAACCAGTCCAAAGCTTTCACACCAATTTAGAATGCCGAAATACTATTACTTAGCTACTTTTACCGAGACATTTCGAAAATTGCAAATTTTTTCTATATAACGACTTTCCAAAATAGGTCGTGGTATGGGCCAAAATACGTCTGTGTACCAAATTCCATCAAAATATCTCAAAACTTTGTGGCTTGAATCTTCGAATAGACAGGCTTAGATAGATTTATACAATGATTATGAATCGGTCGATATAATAAAAGGCGGGTCTTAAGGGCTTCTGAGCGTTACATACGTTATACGCAAATGCACCACAAGTGGTGCAGGGTATAATAAAGCAGCTCTCTCAAAGAATGGACTTGTCACCATTTAAGAAAGCGAACCTAACTCTGTTTCCCAAACAACTAAAATAACTTACACACAATTGCACCAAAAAAGTATTTACTGCTTATACATATGGTTATTTTCTTAATTTTTTTTTTTTTGTATTCGTTTTTGTTCATCTTTTAAAATATTTTTAAAAATTGCCTTCGTTAAGTATTTTTTGAACGCACACACAATCACAACAAGTGAGAACGTTATACTCATATTGGGATGAACGTTCATTATCATCTCAAACCAATACGTAAAAAATCTGCAATTACGCGACGAAAGCCCTGTAGAATATTTTTATAATGTTTCAAGTCAATATCTTTTATATGTTTAAAAAAAAAAAGGCTTTCGCTTATTGTGGGCGTGTTTATGAGCTGATCTTTAAGGTAACTAAATTATTTTTTGTTTTTTGTCACTTTTTGCGACCGTGAACTTCTCGACAACAGATGGTTTGGTAATGAGTCTAAAAAGCTTTTTTGACAAATTGTTAAAATACTAATGACGACGTTATATATTTTGCTAAACTATATATCAAAACATTTAAAATTTGGCAAATTGCATGAACACATGAAAGTTTCTGAATTGAGTGACAAATATCACCGAAACATTGGAAAACTCCATAGCGGTGTTTTTTATAACTTACTAAAACATACATGAATCGCATTTTTAGTCTACTTAAGCCTATCGTCTACTCTGAACTCCTTTATACGAATGCAATTCCTGTGAAATATAATCCCGGAAATTCCTATAGGACCACATATGAAAAGCATCAGCTTTCCGTTCGAATTTTTTCGACTATAAAAGTTTCTCTAGCGGGCAAAAAGTATATTTAGCTGGTGAAATATTATTGTTCATTTTTCATATTATTTATTTATCTATGTTCAAAGCGGATTGGTTAACAAAGCGAAGGCCAACGTTATTACTGGAAAACGGACAAATATACTTATCAGGACTTTTTAAATATCCCGCCTATGAGTGCCCTTTGTGAGCCAACTAACAATATCATTAGAACATTATATAAGGACCTTCCGTTAATTTGGCCATTTTTTCACATAAAAAAAGGCATTTATTGAGAAAAATTGATACAATAATTGTAAATTCGAAATCTGTCTACACAAGTATCTGCCTTAAAATTTCAAAGCAACATTGGAAATTTTTGCATTGAAAAATGGACCAAATCGATCAAAAGACACTCCCAACATAAACTGAAAACAACCTTCCTTTCTGAGTTTTTTTCTCACTACTCATATACTACAAAAGATACACAAAAAAATTTTGACGTGTTTTACACAAAAATAGGGTCAGGCACGCCATGGGAGCATCAAAAATTAGTTCGTTCTCGTTTCTTTTTAGGGTGCACGTAGTGGTTATAAAAAATTCGGTCACAACCGAATAAAATTTGACTACTTGTGTTTTTTATTCATTTGGCAAAAAATGTTTTATTTGTTTATTAAACAAAAAGCTGGTTTTCTCTGCATTATTTTTACTTATTTTTAAAGAAACCACATATTTTGCTAGTAAAGTCAAGTTAGAAATTCTAGTTCCGTACAACTTCTGCTGCGTTTTTATCTCTTCCTTTAACCGAATTCTTTATTCTTTATAGACTGCGAATGCCACGTGACAACAAAATAGGCAAGAAAGTATCCAAATTGAGAAAAATATAAATCAACGAACAAAAAGCGCATTATTAAGTTTTCTAGAAACTCGTAAATACTAAAGCAATTTATTGTCTATTGAAAGTTTAACAGTAAATTTACGACATCGGTCAATTTGACGGGTTTTTGATTTTAAGCTTTTCTGCACAAGGGAGTAGATAACTTCAGATGTTTCATATTGGCGTTTAATGATATAATCGAGCAGATGTGTGTGTACTCTGTTTTACTCTGTTGGAACACGCCCATACTGCGTGGAACAAGACCATTCTAACGTATGGTGGCATTCACCAGTTTAAGGTCGTGCTATATTAGTTTACAAATTCAGCACACTTTCTTTGTCAATAAAAAACATGTACAATTTTATTTTTATTGTTCTTAATTTTTACTAGTTTGTTAGGGTATGCGTGCGTGTGTAAATATGAAGAATTTATGAATAATGTAAATTGTACAAATACTGACATTCTATATTTAGGGGATGAAACTCCTCTACCTGAAAATGGTGTTAAGGCTACTTTTGTCGAGCGTCCAATCATTGTACAAAAGGATGAAAATGTACGAATTGAATGCACGTGCGTAGGAGATCCAAAACCTTTATTGACATGGTAAACACAATAACCAAATAAAACCTATATACATGCATATGCAAATTTTGGAAAATATTTTTAAAATAAAAATAGGAAAGCAGTGGAAGTGCTTAAGCTTAATTGTAAAGCAACAAAATTACGTGTCTTAAACCGGATTTCTGTGTATTCAAAGTGTTTCGATGATGCAACCAAGCCTAGCTTACATATGGATGGAATAAGTAGCTGTACCAAATTTGTTAAGCAATCAAATGCTAAACGTTGTAATTGATAATGTTACAAAAAATTATCCTCTTTCTAACGTCAGCACGATTCAACTGATGCTTCGTCAGCAAGACTTTATTATAAATAACAGTTTGGTTGAACTTAAACTTGAAGCACGACACAAAAGACGCCTGTATCTTTAATAATAAACGAACGGTTACTTCTATGCGTGGCAGTAGAATTATGAAATTCCTTGGTTAGTGTGTACTGCAGCCGTATTTCTACCAAATTAGAAATCGACATAAATAATAGTTCGTGTGCTGTCTAAGCAAATATTTTAAGAGTTTTGGTTTTACTCGTCGAACGTCAAAATTTGTAAAATAATTGTAGATTTATATAAAGGAAACTATGGCGCTCTTTTCCGTTTTTTTTTGCGTCTCAAACTGCCTGTTCTTGTGTGTTTATAGCAACATAGGGCTGTAGAACATAAAAGCTGTGTTATTTTGATTTAAACGGTTATCGAAACAATATCAAATATTAGGGGCAAAGATACGAAGCTTTTCGAAGATGAAGAAATGTTTCATCATGCATTTCGAGTACTTTTCAATCCCAATTGTATATTTTTCATATGTAAATATTCTTTAAAACTAATAATTATTAATAGTATTAAGTATGGCGCTATAATTTCGTAGTTATGTTGGCCGTTTATATATTGCATTAGTAAACACATGAAACTCAACACGCAAGTATTGTGTACTATTACCCGTCACTAGTCACATTCCTGCACTTAAAATTAAAAAAAAATAAATAAATTGTTCTCGAAAAAATTTGAGCAATTCAGCATAAATATAATTTGTTCAAGAGCACTTAAATACGTCATGCGTAAAAAAATCAAAATGAGAGATTCTCTTTTATGAACAATAAAATAATACTGAAATGTTTTTAAATTTTTATCCACACAGAAATGAATGAAAAGTCCAGATTCAAAATTTGCATATGTATACTTATGATTTAAGAGTTCACGTGTCCTATATTTGACACATCAGAAAGCGTTACAAAGTCAAAAGAATGAAATGAACAAAGATATTTTATGGGAACGTAGGTTTTTAGTTAAATGTCATCGGGGCGATAAAGATTACTAAAGTGCAATTCCCTCTGACGAATATTTCTTTGTACACAGTATCAGAAAAGCGTAGCAAAATCTTTACTTCCGGTTGATATGATTAAGCTGCATCACGTCCATTTCCGAAACTGTTTTGTGTACAGAGCAATTTTAAAGAGATCATATTTTATAAATGAATTATCCAACTACATCTCTGCCGTCTTTGAAGATTAATGAACAGATTCTTAAGGCATGAACAAACCGTTAAAGGAACGAGAATGTCTAAATAGAATGGAGATTTTAGAAACATCTTTTCTGAAATCTTTAAAATGGGTTTCTTGGTAATGTAAATAAGATAAAAAATTTGCACTGAACATCTCGGTGCTTTTCAAATGTGACAGGGAAAAGATTAGTGTAAGGGTTTATGAAAACACAGCTAACTTTTGAATGCATAGCGTTTCCTTTTAAATTTAAGCCCCTTAAAAGATCACTTACATAAAAATTTAAAAATTGTTAACGCTGTAGCTCATTATATATACTATATTTATTGTTGATTAAAATTTGGAAGGCTGTTATTTCTCAGCTTACATTTATAAAGAAAATTGATTTAGTACTACAAAATTTTTATTTAAGAGCTTGCTCCTTCAAAAAGATCATTCCCTTCTCGTCGCGAGTAGCACCATGTGTCCATGTGTAAAGAGGAATACTATATAATGCTGGTCACCTTTTGATTTTATTTCAAATATGTTGCGTCTTCAACAAGAAATGTGAAACACGCATGCTACTCTGGTTGACCTATTCTCTGCTAAAGTTTATATTACCGTGCGACTTTTCGTTTTCTGTGTCTCGATATTAATACGCTTAGAAACCATTCGAGCACAAACAATTAAGAAATAAAGATATCAATTCCAGTTTTAACGTTTCAAGTATGGTAACAGTTAAACAATTCAAAAAAAGTCTCGGATTCATATTTTACGGAACGATGTCAACTTTAACACTTAACGGAATGCATGACATTCAATTTGAGCGTTCCTAAGAGAATGACACAGAAGGGGTTGCTTTTAATTTTCTGTTAAAACGTCAGTAAAAATGTGCAGCGATAAGCACGGCTTAACGTAAAACCTGAGGTGTGTGAATCGATACGCAATACATGAAAACGTGTAAAGAACGGATATTCAATGAAGAGAGTAATAATTTCGGTTCTCAAAACGTTTTAAAGTTAAAATATATATGTAAACATAGATCGACTTGCATTGTATTACATGTTAAACATTTGTTATTAAGGTTTGGTAAGAAGATAAACTTTTATGGAATTTTATGACGTTAAGTTTACTTCCCCCCTTTTTTCATAAAATCAGTTTTCTGCTGTAACGCCTGCTGTTCTGTCAAATATGGTACACTAATAATTGTTCTTATAAAGATGGTATTTCTGTGGTAATATAGATTTCTATCAAAATTAACCAAAAGGTATCACGCTGATGAACAACTGAGTGCGAGCGGACGTTATAAAGTTTCTCTGCAGAATTCCGAAAAAAAACTTTACTACTTGGCCGGTCTTGATATAGTCAATGTGAAGCCATCAGATAAAGGACTGTACACCGTTAAGGCTGTAAACCATCATGGTGAAAGTGTGGCTACTATAAATTTGAATTTTGATGATGACTCGAATAAAATTTCTGATGGCAAGGCTCCCCGTTTTCCGGTTAAGCCAAAAATATGTCAAAAGGATGATATGATTATTATAGAATGCCTTCTTGAAGCCAACCCCGCACCAGATATTATGTGGTACCACGCCGATCAATGCTTAGAAAATTCACCGCGCTTTAAAATGGAACGGAAAGGACGTGAAACAAAGGACGCCTACATTTTGACACTTGCAATAATAGACCCGAAAAAGGACGATGGTGGTTATTATGTTTGCAGTGCTTCAAATGTATTCGGGGTATCAAACGCGAATATTGCATTGAACTTTGATGAAGGTATATGTATTACTTTGCCATTCTTTTCTTTTAAAATCAAAAAAGAAAACACAATAAATATTCTTTAACACACATAATGCAGAATTCTGTCTAAAATGCAAAGTCAGTTTTACTTTTGATATTGTTAATTTATGTTAAGTATTGCGCACTTGAACGAAAATTATCTCTTTGTTTAGCAGCTATTTCCTCTCCCCCACTCCCCTTCAGAAGAAATTTATGTTGAGTCATTACAAATATTATATTTCAATAAAATTAAAATTTTAAATATATTCGTATATATGATATAAAATCCGAACAAAAACTTGCCGCGGCGAAAAGTGACGCCGTTTTGGTGACGGATAGGAGAGTGTTTCAAGTAC
Organism: Glossina morsitans morsitans; assembly: GCA_001077435.1. Classification (NCBI taxonomy): domain Eukaryota; kingdom Metazoa; phylum Arthropoda; class Insecta; order Diptera; family Glossinidae; genus Glossina; species Glossina morsitans. Next base: position 21,257 of record CCAG010012369.1, read on the forward strand.
CAAAAGTAGAAGTTGATGGACGTAGTATCAAATTTAGTTCCACTTTGAGATATCTTGGAGTGCAATTCAATACGAAATTAAGCTTTGCGGAACATACTAAGAGGGCTACAGATAAAGCACTGGCAAATGCAACCACGGTGTAGATAATTATACGAAAAATAAACAAACCAAATCAACCCAGGCGAAAACTGATATGTAACGTGGGTTGTCCACAATTAATACGCGCTTCGCAAATCTGGGTGAAAAAAGTACTGCAAAGTAAACATCACAGTTTCAACGGCAGCAGTTCTAGCAGGAATGTTATCCATTGAGCTGAGGCTCAAGGAGCAGTGATATATCTACCAAGGGAAAAAGGAAACGAAAACGCCTGAATAAGGTAATGTAGGCAACAATCGTTAAGGGTCCGCATTGAGGTCATGCGAAAGCTGTTCCATGATCGGATTTCACTCGAGTCTAGGGCATTAGTTGACAGTGCGCTGCCACTACAAAAAATACGTACAGACTGGGAGATGGATAGTGATAAACAGAACGGCATATCCACGCACACATGCTTGCCCACACACATGTTTGCCCACACACGCACGCGCGCACAAATAAGCCAACCAAAAAATACAGGAACAGGAATACAGGCTACTGATATAGCAGTAGTAGCGCCGACGCTAGCAACAACAACTACAAGTAAAATTAAAATAGATAAAGGCAAAATGGCCCGTAACTACAACTCATTCGTTAAAAACACATAAGTGATGCGAATACCACCAAGTGGACCAAATCCAAATTCAGAAAAAGTTCCATAACTCGTGGCAATATGCTTGAAATATCTCAGTAGAGTGAAGCAGTCAGACGAACAGGCATTTACTAAACTGAAGTGCAAATTAGACAATTGTTTCTGAAGCCAGAAATTTATATAAGACAATTTGAGATAATCTTCGGCAAGTTATGGCCAACAATTGGTAGGAAATAGAGTAGTCATAGCTATGAGCTCTCTGAAGTTAGCAGCTGACATACCGCCGGTGACCGGGCATCTTCCGACAGAACAAAAAACAGTGGCGCCTGAAAGAAGGGCGAAAAATTTATTGCATCCTTGATTCCTTCATGTAGAATCCCAAATATCACGGGCTGCCCAATAGGAAAGTCCTGAGAGCAGCGAAATTAGTAGGTTACCCTGATGACATAGCCCCGATAGTACACCAAGCGTCGATTACTCTAATAGAGGTGTTTGCAAATGATAGCCGAAGCTCGCTGCGTGAATGCTGGACGAAAGATTGTTCCAAGTACTGAAAATGCGCGTTGATAGACACCGTATTGAATTTAGCACTAAACGTGAATCTTTTGAAGTATAGTTAAACATCAAATTGACATTTGCGGAACATATAAAGGAGGTCACGGACAAAGCGTAGACAACTGCACCCACTTCGTGCAAAATGACACCAAACGTGAGTAGTGAGTAATAAAACAGTTCAGGCAGTTGATATATTTGAAAAAGCAACAACATCTACGTACTTTGCTTATCAAATTTTTTTGCAAGCTTTCCAATCTTTTTTGAGTACATATTGAATACATACGCGCATTCGATATATATCGCGTTCATGTGGGCACAGAAAGCAGATCAAACCAAACATCTTTCCCGTAAGCTAGAAGAAATTCAACGGCTTAGTACACTGAGAATGATATCAGCCTACCGCACAGTTTTATCGCCTGCTGGCAGGAATGTTATCCATCGATTTGCCCCAGACATAGCGCTTATACATCCACAATGGGAAAGCAGACTAGTCGAAGAAAGTAACATCGACATAAGTAAAGTAAAAACAGCTGTCGGGTGTAATATAACAATAAAGTGGTCACAACGACGGGAAAGTGAAGTACACCTACACCCTCATATCAAATGTTGAACAATGGGTGGGGAAAAAACGCGCTGAAGCAAATATATTATTATCTCGAGGTTTGACTAGTCATGGAAAATTTTCAAGTTATCTTTGCCATTTCAACATGCACAACAACGTATGCGACCTATGTCAAAGCATAAGCGACGACGAGGAGCATATTGTTTTTGTCTGTGTAGCTTGGGCATTTTTGAGAAATATGCTTTCCAAAACTCTGGAAGCATAAGTTACACCATTTGACCTACCAGTATTCAAGTGGATCTATACGGAAAATGGGAGAAATGCCTCAGTTTTTAATACGATATACTCCAGAACAAAGCCACTCGAGGGTAACAACTGGGGTGATATAGTGAGAATCAACGATCCATAAAGGCCTTTCCGGGTTGATTTTATCGAAGTGTCGTACCGCCTCTATTTGGCACTATGCCTGTGAAGCGAAAAAAAAAATATATATATATATATACATAAAAAGTATGTGTATAGTTATGTATATATATACGTAAGTATACATCTATATATGTGTGCATACACATCCGCATATATGCATATATAGATATGCATATATTTATATATATATAAGAGCATGTATTTCGAAAAGTAAGCCTGGACTTTGAATAATTTTAATATAAATTGCTTTCAGAAACATGGAAAAAATCTTCAAGAACGAATGCATTAACACAAAATAAATCATTTGTATAACATCGCACCCATTAGATGGGGAAGTCGTGCTACTGTTTTCCTGCATAAAATAACATTTATAAACAATGACTTCATTTTTTATTCCGTTCGTTGGTATTTTCGAAAGTTCAAACGAAATAAAAAAATTAAATACCTTTTTACAAATAGTATTTAATGTAGAAAAATAGTACGCCTATCCCTATTTAATGGGTGCGGTCTTATCCAAACAATTAGTTTGTTTCTTTTATGCTGACAGCTAATTAAGATTTGTGCCAAATCTTATGTCAACATGCTGGTTTACTCTTATTACCAAAGCGTATTTTTCGATTCGGCTTCATATCTTCCATTAAGTTTTAGAACTGTGTCTACCTTCGCATTTTCAAAAATAGGCAGAAGTCAGACGGAAAAACAAACAGAGAAATATGACCGATATGGTGGGAGAATCAGAGAATCAATGCAGTCTGAGATACAGAAACTAAGATATGACTGCCACAATTCTGTCGAATAGCATTATGCATAACGCTTAAATAACGTTTTCTATGACCCGTCGTGAAGAAACCCATAATGCACTGCACCACGATAAGAAAAATTGCTACTATTTTTTGATCACACTATTAAGTACAGTGTATGTATGTATTTAAATTAGTAATATTATCAGTTAGTTTCGAATCTCAACTTGCATGAGTATGAATTGAATAAACGAAATGTCTTGAAGGATTACTTTTTCACAAGTAACTTTATACATAAGCAATTCAATATGACGAACTCGTCGCGGTTTCTCGATAACGTTTCAAATTTTAAGCATTGACTTTCTCATTCGAAAATGAATGAATTCAACCAAAACTTCCCATTCCAATTTAATCGGCCTCAAGAATTGCAAACATAGTTTTATGAATAAAGTATTTTAAAATTTCGCAATGATCAACGATAGGTGTTGCGATAAAGTCAATTACCCATATAATATGTACCTCTCAGGCGTCAACTAAATTTGCAATGATAAAGATTAGTTTCAAACTTTCTTTTTTAATTAAAATTCGATTCATTTAATTTTATTTCTTAAATTCATGTTAAGATTATTACAATATTTAAAATGTGAATATATATAATAAATGTCTGGTTATGCTAAAAGGCTGTTTTGTTTTTGTAGGGGCGAATGATGCCAGCGGCTTTGCACCATCGTTTATTGAAAAACCTCGAATCATTCCAAATGAATCTGGCACCTTCATTACCATGAAATGCCGTTGTAAGGCCAAACCAGAGCCAAAAGTTACGTGGTACAAAGGCGATGAAGTGGTTAGCAAGTCGTCTAAAATTACTATTAAGACAAAGCTAATATCCGAGGATACCTACGAGTTAATGCTGGAAATAAAAGTAAATAATGACATTATATGATATTGCTTTTCATTATATCCAAAGTTAAAAGATCAATAGAATAGTTTTCATTTATCCCTTATTTTTATTGGAGATGTTCTTAACTACCTTGACGGAAAAGATTATAAGTATGCCGAAAATATTTTCATTTTAACAAGTTACTTCAAATCTTTTACGTTTAGCTAATGTAGACTTCGAATCGAAAGGATTTAGAATTTATTGTTTAAAAAACAAGACTTGCGCAAGATATTTCAAGTTGAATATTTCTTTCTTTCGCTTAATATGTAATATGTAAACGCTTCTTCTTTCGCTTAATATGTAAACATTTGATAACTTTTTACCAAAAATTTTTATTTTCTTAATTTTTTTATTGCTAAGGACCCAGGCGCATCTGACGCTGGCACTTATAAATGCAACGTTTTAAATGAGTTTGGAGAGTCAAACGCTAACCTTAATTTAAATATCGAGGCGGAAGTGGAACCAGGAGGCGAAGGTCCGAAATTTGTAGAGAAACCACGCATTATTTCTGAAAACAAGGGTAAACTTGTGATAATGGAATGCAAAATAAAAGCCGACCCAAAGCCAGATATTTGCTGGTATCGAAACGGTCAAATAATTAATGAGAGCAACAAAATCAAAATATCGATGGAACAAAGAGGTGACCAATATTACGTAAACTTGCAATTAATTGATCCGCAAATGGAAGATTCTGGTTTATACAAATGTAATATTAAAAATGATTTAGGCGAACTAAATGCCAATTTGACATTGAATATTGAAAGTAAGCTTCTTTACAACTTCTTTTTTTTTATTTGAGGCTTATTTAAACACCATGACCATTTCTTTTGTTTACGGCTCTAGTTGTTCCTGTTATTAAAGACAAACCGAAAATTATTAAAATTATCAAAAAGCGTACTGTTGTAATAGAGTGCACGGTTGTTTCTAAATTCGAACCTAAGTTTACGTGGTTTAAAGAATCCAATCTTGTTGCAGAAAGTAAACGGCATATTTATTTAATTGAAAAAACGAAAGAAGGAGAGTTTATAGCTAGATTGGAAATTAATGAGGTGGATGAAAGTGATAAAGGTGCTTACAAATTGGTTGCTAATAATGAGAAGGGTGAAGCGGTTTCTCAGATTGTCAACTTGATTGACATACCCGAGGAAGAATGTAAACTGACAAAACCAGAAATTGCTCGTAAACTTGTCGACGTGAAAGTAATTGAAAGCAAATCCTTTGAATTATTGATTAGTTTGAAACAATTCGATCGAAAATGCAAGGTGGAGTGGTATAAAGGCAGTACTTTGCTAAAGGAAACCAAAGAAATTACAACAACGTTTGATGGCACCATAGCCCGCTTAACTTTCAGCGCTGCTCGTATGGAATATACTGCTTCTTATAAAGTAGTGGTTATAAACGAAATGGGGCGCGATGAAAGCAGCTGTAAAGTGGTTGTCGAGAAAAAGCAGGATAAGAAAAAAATTGACGACGAGGCCGCTGATGTAAAACGAAAGGTATAGTGGTAGAAAAATGCAGAACCATTTGATTTAATAATCTCATCCTGTGGATGAATTATTTTAAAATGACAGTACCAACATTTGACATAATCAAACATTAAGACTTCTGATGCCTTACTTTGTTTCTTTTATTGTGTCTTTTGTGATAATTTCTAATTTAAAGTCTGGCACTGGCATATTTTTTGGTTTCTGCAACTATCGATCGCGCATTGTTTACTCTTACGTATATTCATATATACGTATGTGTATGCGTATGTGTTATGTACTACGTATCTACATATATATGCTCGATTGTAAACGTGTATTCAAGGTCAATTGGCTTGAAACAAACGAATTTGCAAAACGAAGTGCATTTATGAGTTATAATACGCTCATAACTGAACCTTAACAATCCTTTGTTAAAATCCTTTTTAGAGAAATTTTTTACTCTCTCATCTTATCGAAACAAGAACATAAGGCGTGAGCAAAGTATCGAGACCTAGTACGTGTCATTTCAATATTCGTTTTTAAGCAAAAGCTTAAAATAGATAAAGCTTACATAGAAACTTAGCTTAGTACATTCTCTAACCAATTCTTCGATTGAGTAAATATATCTTCAAAAACCGTTTCTAGTTTAAGAAGAATTTACTTTACTAAGTTGTTTTCCTATGTCATATACATTTATCAAGAAAAAAAAGGAAGAAGAAAAACCAAGCGCTGTTGAACAAAAAGAAAACGCTAAAGTGGAAAATAAAAAAGTCATGGAGAAAGAACCAAACGAAATTACTGAAAAAAAAGAAGGAGAACGATTAAAACCGGAAGAAGAGAAAGGGGAGAAAGAATGTTTTAAAAAAGAAGAAGCCATTAGAGAGGAATCTGACAGTACAGCAGAGAAGGTAAAATATCTATGATACTAAAAATCAATGGAAATCTTCGCTTGCCTTTTTTGCTACAGTTTCAAATATCAAAAAACATCATAAAGTATAATTTAGAAAGATTTCCGATTTTCCGCTATGTTGCTCTTAAATCTTTATCTTGGCGCTTTTTAATGAACTTATATGCAACCACGCTTTTTAAGCATTACATTTTGAAAAATTACGAAACCTAATATTATTCAAAATTTTATTTTATCGTGCAGAAGGACCTATTTGAACAGATTGCCAATAGGAAAGTGGAACTACAGATGCAGCGCAAGCAGGTAAGTGTATCTTGTTTTGATAGGTGTATAATAAGTTCTGTTTTGAAATTGATTGTTTTATAAAACGTAGCAGATAGGTTTATCTAGACCGAAATTATGGGATAACTTCATGTTTGTATGGCATTAGATTCAGTTTTTTAATAGATGTCGTTCAGTGTAAATTAAAGCGCAAAGAGATCGCTGCTAACACGCAGCATTTATGCGATTGCATGTTATTTCCTTTTAAACTGGATAAAAATTCAGTTAAAGCAGCAGACATGATTAACTTCAATTAAGTTGACGTGTTTTGGCCCAAAGACCAAACCTATTCAAGTTGGATGGCAATAGATCACTTTTGTGGTCACTCCGTATATAACAAAATTGTAGATTTCAAATTTTTTAACAAAAATCGTTGAGTTATAGTATAATATTTCGGCATTGTGAATTAATGTATATAGCTCTCAGTCTGCTTATGTGTGGTTTTTAACAATGTGTTATAATTCTCTCTCTGATTCTCCCTTATCAAAACTTCCAGAACTTGCCCTTACATCATTTCTAGTCTTGATGTTCCCGTTTGCGATCTGACATCAATTGCTGAATTGCACTGGCGATCTGTGACTTCGACAATATTTCCCAGACCTTGTGGTTTAGCACACCGACTGCAGATTTCCATCCATACAGCTCTGAACTTTTCGTCAAGAGAATTGCCGTTTGATTTCAGCAGTCGTGACGTTAATTGTTTCCGATATCTTCCAACTTGGATCGTGGGATCACCGCTAATTTTTTAATGTTTGAAGTCTTTTCCTCATGCTATATGCGACAAAAACATTTATTTTTGTGACTTTGTGCCACTCAGCGTAATTCCCTTTCATTTTATGATATTCTTCTGAGATTTTATTCCGTGTAGGATGTTCACTATTTTCAACGGTACATTTTTCACATCTTCTCTTGGGAAATTTTTAGCTCCGCTTGAATTCAGTCGACGGTTGTGATGATCATACCTTTTCATACCAGATCTAAATATTCCAGCCTCTCATTCCATACAGCGCCTTTATCTTAAGATAATGGCAGGTACCTTATCGTTTTTTACTTTACCTACTTTCGCAATTCATAATTCGTTACCACCAAATATATTAAATATATGATTTTTGTACGGGTGTGTGAAATTTATCAATACGTGTCGTGGATATCACAAGAAACAAAACCTCGCAGAAGAGCAAATTCGGCGTCACATTTTGTTCTTATTCGCTAAGTTTAAATTCGTTTATAAACTCGACAGCGATAATTTTTCTTTTTCGTAAATCGGACCAATTACGTGTGTAACTATGCATAATTACAATTATATATTGAGACTGTATATATATATATATATATATATATAATGCACATATATATATAAATATAATTGTTATATGTGTTGAGGTGTTTAGTTTAGAGCCTTAAGTCCGTTATTAAACTACCTGTCAAATTACAAAAGTAACCGGCTTAAATTATCAAAAGCTGTATATAAAATTATGACAGTGTGGCTAAAAAGAATGTTGTGAAGGTTAAAAATAACCTTAGTTGACCTAAACGTTTGCCCAAAATTACTAACAATTCACAATAAGGTTTTTAATTTGCACTTATTTTTGTATGTTAGGTACTGCCAAGTATGACACGATAAATACATGATGTATGTTATAGAAAATACGCGACGTACATCACGCGAAGGGATGCTTTAAAATGTCGTAAACAATCCACTAAAAAATGTTAGGGAATTCGACCTAAACCGAATATAGTTTTCTGTTTCTATGTGTATATGTTTTGTTTTGTTTTTTTCTTCTGACTTTAGGATGAAGAAATTAACACTGAATCACGTCGTTCATCTATTGTGGAAAAAGCAATAATAGAGGTAAGTCAAAGTAAGCATGTTTTTCTCTTAGTTTACAAAATTTTGATTAAATGGACTTTAGAAATCATATTTCTGATAATACTACTCTTGCAAGTTACAAAGTTAATAATAAATATTACTTTCTTAACGAAATATTTGCATTCCGCTAAAACAATAAGGAGGCTAAATTTATTAAAGCAGACTGTCCCATTTTAAAACCAGCCGAGAAAAGACGAATTTTGCAGGTAAACGATAAACAAATCAATTCACTTCTTTGTGACTAATATTCTGTTGCCTGCTGACTTCGTACGTCATATTGTTTATAATTATGTGCCTATGCATGTTTGTATCTATTTAGTACTTAGGCTCTTTCTTTTGCTACCTTTTGAAAGTGACAATACAAATTATTTTTCTGGTAAGGTGTCAAACTGTCCTAATAGAGTAGGAAGCATTTATCTTTCTTTATCCTGTGTGATACTTATTTTTTTACACATTTGGTTTAGTTTTACCACGACGGCATAGGAGCTTTAAAGATACTTTATTACCGTTTCTCTTACAGGGAGTTAAAAAAAAGAAACAGTTTCTTTTTGCCGCTTAAAGAGTAACATCACAGCGAACTTTAAAAAAAAATAGTTTTTTTCGTTAGTTTAAATGATCCCTTAAATAATCAACAATGACATAATAAAATAATTAGGGCCGTGGCAAAATTTTTAATAGTCAAAAAATTTGATTATGCGAACGCACTTTTCAAAATACGTACGGAACTTACGGAAAAATCCCTACAATTTTCATTCTTTTACCCAATTTTCTTACAATATCTTCAATTAATATTTTTAATACAGTAAGTACCCAAATTTATTTAGTCAAATGTCCGCCAATCATATAAAACCTAATATTTTTAAAAATTTTTACGCACTTCTCCAGTTATAGACTGATAATGATTTTTTTTTATTTCTCCGCGGTACTCTTTTAATGGAAGAGAGAATAGTTGTGTCGTTGCCGTTTTTTTAATGTTTATGAAAAGCAATTTTTTTGTTAATACTTAAATGTATGCTTAATAAACTCCCAAATATTATTACTTTATTACCCTTTCTTTAATCCCAAAGAATTTTAAAACAACCTCTTTTTAGGTTGCTACCGTGACTATACCCTTAACCGCTTTTTAACACGTTGAGTGCTACGGCAGTCATCGGTGATTGAAACTGAATTTTCCGTTTAAGCTGGTTGGCTGACAGTGTAAACTATCATAGAAAACTAGGAAATGTATATTGTTTTAAGTAATTACGCAAGATTTATTTAAAAAATTATCCCGAATAAATAACCTATGGTGTCGTTTCGGAATTTCTTTCTAAACGTAATAGGCTTTTACTATGATAACTATCTTTATGCAATGGAATTCCGGTGTATCGACGATAGTACCGCGCGTGGCCTGATGGAGATTTTCTTGAAAATTCGCGCGGCAGTCAACGTGTTAATTTCTTTTCTAGCTTAAATTCTTTTACATATTCTCTCTCATAACAAAATCTGTGTTCGCTAAAAAACTATAAAGAACACATTTAGAAGTTAAGAACGTTCCAACTTCAGGATTAATTTTTCGAGAGAAATGGTTCGACACTTTGTTTTAAATTCACACTAGGAGGTTATTACGGATTCTTTGTTTCTGTAGTGAATAACAGTAGTAACGATGTTAATGAGCTTGCTCTTTCATTCTCATTATTTGTATAAGCATAAATTCTGTTAATAATTTCTTAATAGGTTTGCAAAACAAAAACGTGTACAATTCTGTGGCTTTGTGTGGTGTGTATATAAAGAAAAAACCATACAGTATATAAGTACCTAGCGAATAAGTTTTCTTTTCACCGTTTATTTCACATTAATGATTTCTAAATTTTGTTCGCCAAATATTTCGACAAATTAAAAATATTATATATATAAGACGGAATATTTCGCTACCAACATCTGCACAACAAAATTATTAATTCGATTTAATAATATTCGAGACATTCAATATAAACAAACCCTATGAAAGAGAGTAAGAGACAGTATACAACTGAAACGAACACAAGTATTGAATTTTGTGCAACGTGCCTGGGTAGGACTACACTATGAGCATGTAGGATATATATCAATATTTGTGTGCACTTGTGCTTGCGTTTATTTAAGCTTACATGTAAGAGCGTAAGCAATGGAATCTTTAAACTTTTGGTGTTTTGTGATTGGTCGTTTTCCTTTAGTATTTTGGTGCGAACTTTTCTTTACAAATAGATTTTCTTGAACCTCCACTATTATTCTACATTTCTATCTACTTTTTCAAGTACACTTCTTCTAATTAAACATTTAAAATATGTAATACACCAGACATGCTTTAAAGATATCCCTGATGAATAAGTTACTAACGTCTTTTCTACAAATATGTTTGTCAAATACAGCCGTACGCTTCATGTTATGTCTGGGCAGATCATGCAGATCAAATATCAGGTGACACTTTTCCCGGAAAATTATCAAACGTTCACGTAAAATTTGTATATGAAATATATATATCAGTGCAAGCACGAAATACAGCATCATTGTAGTGGTGTTGGCATCGAAATGAGCATTATTAAGTGAGACGCTGTGTTCGATTCCGCGGAGGTTCGCGCTCAGCAGCTTATTTTTATTTAAATAACATTTTGGGCAAAGTAGAGTATTGATGAAGATATAGGATAGTAATGTTTCTTTTTTAAGGGATGGCTTGGTTTTTTTTTTTTTTTTAAATTTTGGTGAAAAATATTTAAAGAGCACAGAAATGCTTCGTCTTTATACTTAGAGTTTTTGTGTTTGTGCTTTAGAATTTTTATTCAAAATCACAAACACAATGACAGCTAAATGTAGCCAATAGCTCTTTAGCTAGTGACAGGTGGCAATGCCGGAATATGAGTGCTAGGCGTGTGCCTTTGTTGTGAATATGAATACATTTTCGATCAAAGCACAACTTCTACAGAGACCAGGTCTCATAATAATTTCACCACTCTCTTTCAGAGAGCGTTGAAGGGAGCAAACGGGAACGAGAAATATGCCCAGTACAAATGTAGGTTTCAGTTACGCAATAGGAACAACACAAACCTTTTTCCGAATATATTATTACATTTCTTCAGCCGTTTACTCATTCGTAATATCAATTTCGACCGAACAGTGCTCGTAGCAAATTTATTTTTAAAATGCTAGCTCCGGTGAATCCGAAAACTGTCTTAGTATGTATACCTATCATATATTGTGTCCATTATAAAACACAGAAAAAATTGCACTCTCGGAGGAGTCATATTTTTTCAATATAAGTACACCCTTCAGCTAATAAGTTGCGTATTTGTTAACCAAATGGATGTCATATTAAATACTATAATCTTCCACATTCGGGAAAGTAAGATAAATGCAATGCTACAATCCATGCAGTTTTAGCTGCCACATTACCTTTCAAATTTCCTGATAAAACATTCACAATCGCTCATTTATATTAATTTGGCAGCAGAGACTACGTTTAGTCTTTCTTGATATCTCTTCGCCTGTATTATTCAAGCAACGCTTGCGGTTTTCTGAATCAGACGAATTCAATATTTTCAATTTCTTTTTAAGCACTCCCCTTATCTTAAAAGATCGTAAGAGTGTTCACCTAACGTTGAGAAAAATGGGTTGGGAACTGGTCAGCCATATTTCATGATATACAATATATGGTGTGCGTACATAGAAAAGTACGGATATAGGAATGTATCATCGGCATGCCTGTGGATTACCAGCAAAAATTTATTTGGCTTTCTTGGATCTGCGGAAATTTCAATTTACAATAAAATTATAAACAATTACATTTATCATCACTTTCGTACCGTGTAGATTGTATATATGTTATATAGTAAAAGGTGTACAGTCCTTGGGCTATTATCGTACGTATATTTGCACAAATACCATAAATTAGCTGCTATTGTACAGTTATTGAAAAGCTCGGTACTAATTATGTATCTTTTAGTTAACTAGCTTTCACTTCGATAGCGTAACTTGAAAGCTATTTAGTTGTGGATAATGTATAACTTTTGTCATTTGATATATATAGACAAATAACATAGTACAATCAACAACAAAATCATACAAATGTAAATAAAAATAAAATTATACATACAATTTTTGATAAAATGAAATTGAAATAATAAGCATTTTTATGTGCGTTGCTCAGATATATATAAAACCATTTGCTTAAACGTTTTCGGGAAACGCAGGAGGATTTGAAGCGTCTCGCAAAGCCCTTGTCTGTCTTACAAGTTTGCTTTTCCACTAATCTCAATGCTCCTCTGCTGTCATATACCGTAAGTGGAGCAAACGAAGACAATGTATACATATTTCTCATTATTTCTTAATTGCTTAATAACAATAATTAATAATATTTGAATTATTTTTTTTGATTCAGCTGTTAAAAAGTCAGCAATTTCCTTTCGAATTAAATTAGTTTTCAATTAATAGCTGTTTTCTGTTATAAATGCGATTTCAAAAAAACAATATTAACACAAAACGTGAACTATTTAGCTTTCACGTGATGATATGAGAGTGTGTTTTTTGCAGCTGTTGTGTACAGGTAAAGCAAAACCTTCGAAAATGGAACCTAGTAAACGCCATACATACTTATTGCCTTTATAAATCTTTAAGTTATTTAAACTTCTCAAAGTGAAATAGACTAAATCTGTTAAGGTTAGATTAAACATGATGTGTTTCTAATTTGCCTCACAAAGTATTGCAAACATGCAAACAAAATTATTATAATATTTCGTAAGTATATTAAAATAATATCGTCAAAAAGATGTGGGTTTTATTGAACAAAGCGCAGCTAACAGGTATTGACCAGGAGAACAACTAACAAAGAGTTTTGCTATGATGCTCATCTATTAAATATTTTAGAAACCTTTGCGGAGACTTCCAAATTTGTCTATTGTATATATTCAAGTAATCGTTTCGTCTTTGTTATTTATTTTTTTACGTTTCGTGTTTTCTATTTTACATTACGTGTTAACATGGTAAATGTAGTCTGTCGAGAAATCGGAGCAAATTGAGCAGTTACCAAAATTGAGGAAAGCTAGCATTCCAGAACGGAAGGAAGAATCTGTTAAAACTGAATCTAAAGCAAAGGCTAAAACTAAAACTAAGGCTAAGCCTAAGTATGAGGAACTGCCAGAAATACCAGATTATGAACGACCCGTTTTGGAAAAGTACGACAAGCCTGAATTCGAAGCCGGCGATTTTAGCAGACAATTGAACATACCAAGCAAAATGGAAAAACCTGTACTTGAAGCAGCTAAACAGGAATCACAACCGGCAAAACAAAACAATGAACAGGTCAAGGTATTCAGAGCAAATAATAATTAACTAATAAGTTTCTGTTCTTTGTTGTGTTCTTGCTATAGTAGTTTTTGTGTTGTATATTTTCATTTTATTTGATATCGTAATACTCTCTTGTAGAAGAAGAGCACAGGTGAAAAAACGGGAGAGCAATCAAAAGGTATTCAATTAGGAAAGGGCAGTGTACCAGAGCGTGACGAAAAGAGCGACAATGCCACATTAAGGCCAGTGATTATTGAACCGAAGGTAAGTTGCCGTATTTTACGTTACGTTATTCGTGACAATAAACAAGTTCTTGTGGTTATATACATACGTGTGCCCCTCTTATTTCCCTCATATTATTTCATAATTATTATTCGAAAAGTAGGAAGACTCTAGTAAAATGTAAATATCCAAAAAGATAACATTTCGCATCGACTTAACATTCCAAACTGTGATATGACCAGGCATAAATCTTAAATATGCATACATATATAAGTTTCTGGCATATATTTCAGATTCTTACAAGTAGCGTGATGAAATTATCGGATCTAAATACTTCACCAGTAGAAACGCAAATCCAACGATCCCTAATTAATTTAAGCATGAACAAATTAATTGCAAAGAGCCTCTTTAGCGAGGACAAGAAAATTTTTCTTTATGAAAATAAAATTATTTTTTGGCTTGAAAAGACATTTATCAATATTTTGCGTTTTCCAGCATTTTTTCCGTCCGCTAATTTTTTTCCGAGTGATAATAATACCAATATATGCTATTTTGCTACTTTCTAAAATATATACTATTACATCAAATTCCTTTGGTTACATGTTATTCATAGTATTTTTTGATTATATTCGTGGCACTGGAATGTGGTCAACCTGATATTTTACTTACAAAATTGGAAGAACTGTGAACAAAGATTAAATGCAAAGGTAGCCTAACATCTCTACAAACCTGATATTAATCATCTCGGACTACTTCACTCCACTGGTTATGAAAACACGCTTGATCGGTTTCTTTCTGGAATGCCACATATTTTTCCGAAGTTTATATAAAACCTCTTATGCGTTTCATTCTTCCTTTTATTTGTTTTGAGGAAATTTATTGTTAATCCCCAGCTCCGCGTTTATTTTTAATCAAGTCAGGTAAATCACCCAAAATCATAATTTACTTTCATAAGTTCGTCAACATTTAAAAAGTGGTGGGCGGTTTTTATGTTCAATGAGTTTACAAAGGTTGTCAAATTCGTAACAATACATTATCGAAATAAAGAAAAATGAGAAAAAATTTTGCAGCGCGATACATCAGTTTAATACTCTGAAATATTATCACTTATCGATTTTTCGAGGCAAATTACGGGTTTTTTTCATATTTCACAGGGTTTTCAAAATAAGGTGTTATAAGGCAAGCGGTGATAAAAAGGGCCTTATCCAATCCATATTTAATAATTAAAATTTTTAGAAATTTTTTCCGCGATATGTTATGCTGAGTAAAGGAACTCCTTCCACTAAACCAACATGGGACAGAAAACGGAGAAAAGAAAAAAATTCCCTGAAATGATGGTTGGCCACGTAGTGTACATGCATCATTGCAGGAATGTATAACGACTAATTTCCAAGCACGCGCAGCTCTTTTCGATATGTATCTATTAATATTAAGACATAGATAAGGTATCGAGATTTCATCACGCATACTTTTCACCCCTGTTGATAAACACATCGTTATCATCATCATAATCACAAGATTCTATTTTATTTTTGTTCTTGTTTCTCTTCTATTCCATTCTGTCTCTTACTGTGTTCTCAAATGTTGTGATGGCTCATTATTTTCAAAACCTAAAATATATGTTGTTTTCCTATAAGCAGAAAAAGGCGGATGACGTGGATGCTGAAAAACTTTTAAAGGTAAGCAATAAAAAAAACCGGACATTCATTGTAAAATGGAATTATTTTGTTGAAATACTGATATATTAAAAGCTAATTGCAAGTTAACGTTAAGGCGATATTATGAAAACTTAACATGGTATAAAACTTTCACACCTGGTGTGCCACGCATAACCTTGAAGCGAATGGCAAAGAGAAAGATGGGTTTACTGTCTTATATACTCACAGCGTTTTATCATTTGTAAGCAGGTCAGTTGATCGATTAGTGTCGTTTTTGCTTATGAGTTTTCAAAACCTTCGTAAAAGTTTGTGTAAATATATTGTGAATCAACAATTGTTTTCAAAAGCTTTTTGAAACGTTATGTTTTTTAATCGTTTGTGTTATAACTTACTTAATAACAATATAAGTACTTAGACTAAATGAAAAGGAGAAGGATAATGAGCACTAGCTTCCAAAGTTAGTTGTGCCTGTGAGGAAAGTCTTAGCCAATGACGACGTAGGAGTACATAAATGTGATGTGATACAAACAAAATGATTTTTCAAAGTGGTACATTCTGGGGCTGTTACCTATTAGTGATCACCTGTATTGCAAATGTACATCTCTCGTTGCCGTTCGGTATAACCTGCGCGATACGCGGAATCACAGGAGCTGAATTATATAGTATTACAAATTTGACGCAATCTGATTAGTGTTGCTTGATATATGGTACCAATTATTTAGTGACGAAAAAATTTAACAATTTTTCCACACGCCCGTATATAAAATATTAGGTGTTTGCAAAAATGTTGATCATTTTTTCACTTGAAAAATGCATTTGTTGAGAAAAATTGCTACAATGTATATTAATCAAGATATTTTCCATCATTTTCTACAACATTTCACAATATTTTTAGCAACAACCCGATATTACGTGGAAAAAACTTATATTAGAATGGCAGCGATCCACCCATCGACTTCTTTTCGCACTTCTTCAACTTTGCGGACCCGCGTGTTAGCCAAACTATGCTGCACCGATCTGAACAAGTGGTAATAAGGAAGCGCCATGTCTAGTGAATACGCTGGGTGCAGCAGAGTTTCCCATTCGAGCTGCAACAGTGTATCTTGGACAACTCTTGCAACAAGTGGCCAAACAATGACATTTTCAGTCAAGTCGTGTCGCCACTTTTAAACCGTTGAAACCCAAATCCACAATTGGAATATGATCGAGCAGCATCACCGTAAGTCTCTGAACGTGTTTGATGAGCTTCAGTAATTAGCGTCGGCGTACGGTGAATAAATCAATAACATTAAATAGAAAACTCTTGTTTTATGTAGAGGAAGGTCAAAACAATCGAATTCAACCGTTATGTATATTGGGATTTCCCATTTCTTTATCATTTTTACCTGAAGAATTCACTGATTATAATTTTTGCAAACACCTAGTATATAGTGGTAAAAATAGCACCCTTTAATACACTTGCGGGATTATATGCACTTGTCCGCGTTTGCTCATTCTTACATAAATATATAAATTACATTGCTCTCAAAATGAAATGATTTAGTCTAAATCAAGAGTTTGTTGCAATTTCTGACAAAGATGCGCGATTTTTCATTGTACATATAGACATTATGTATATTAATAGCTGGTGATATATATGCAAGCTCGCGAATATATGTGTGTGTCCCTGTGTGCCAATGGCAAACTATTCTGGTTCTCAAAAGATTTTGTGTTTTTTTGCCTAGTTTTCTTCCTAAATTTGTCGAAATACCTTAAAAAACAATTAATATTTGCGCACATATATGTACCACCGTATATGAAAGTTGTCGTCTATATGTCACCTTAAAGTTATGACTTTTTCATCGTAAATTAATTTCGCTTTTTATTTTGTATTTCTTCACATCCTCCATTCTCGGATAGCACCATATTTACTATCGCAAATATATGCAGCGAAATAAAGAACATAGTTTCCAGTGTATATTTGTTTTACTTGCTAAGAAAATTGACGTTCCCGGCATAATATACGCCTAAAACATTCAAGCTATTTTGAAGCTTTTTTAAAATAATTATAGGGAACTCATTTTCTTCAACATTTTTCTTTTATTTGAAATTTACGTAAGAACGCAAATGAGTTCAAATAACGGCACTCAACTAGAAATATAAAATCAATGCATGGGATAAGTCATAGATTATTTGGAAATACATCATGATTAGGAATTACTGAAGAAATAAGTTCAATAACACGCCTCGCGTTTAAAATTATAGAAATTTCCACTGTTCTTTAAGAAATAATAGGTCATGTTTTAAATATAAGGCGATTTTACGTTACGTGTTTTGATATTGCATATTGCAAACTAGTAAAGGGTTTCTTTAGCTTTTACCGTTGAACAAATTACTAGTGATCAAAGATAAACAAATTTAGTTACTGTCACCAAATTGTCACTGATAATCCTGGAAACTTTCATGCTGTTGAATGATTAAATATGGCTTGTCCAGTTTTTATTTTTATGGTTTTGCACCTTCTGTTGTTCGTATTTTTTTACTCACACGTTTATTTATTTTGATTTCTTGTGGGCTTTTTTTTGTACCAATAATAAATTGTTTTTTCTTTTAAAGATAGATATTTATATTTCAAAGAGGGAAAAGCTTGAATGTACATATGTTCGTGTTTTATTTATAGTCGTTAAAAAAATTTAAAACAAATGTGAATTGCAGAGTTTTTTGCTAAGATATTTTTTAACAAATTATTTTCAATTTTTTATACAAATTATATTTTATTGTTGCATTGTCACATGTTTCTTATAATGTATATATAATGTATATATATATACATTGTGTGTGTGTGTGTGTGTGTGTGTGTGTGTGTGTGTGTGTGTGTGTGTGTGTGTGTGTGTGTGTGTGTGTGTGTGTGTGTGTGTGTGTGTGCTTGTATGTACCATATATATATATATATGTATATATATATACATATAGACCTACGTATATACATATGCGCCTATATGATTATTTGATGATTATTGTCATAATTTTAACATCAGTTGATTTAGTTCAATTTGGTTTTTTGCTAGTCACCGAACACATTTGGCTCACGGGTAGTACGGCACGGATCTTATTAATGTGTAAAAATTACGCCAATCGCCCCCCGTTTATTTCTGTTTAAACCACATGGCTTACTGGCGTTGTTGCTGCCGTTCCTAAGATCCTCTTCATCCGCAACAGCACCAGTAAAACATTATCGACAAAGAAGCAAGGATTTCGTCTCCGATTTCTAAATAGTGTTTAACAAGAATGGCTACAATTAAAATTATACCTGCGGTGTGTAAAGCAGAAAAAAATTACTTAGTAAATTTGCTCTAGGGAGAGTTTTTACTATCCAGTTATACAAATTGTGTTGTTGAAGGAATATTACAATTTTGAGTTTTATACTTAAGCTAATAGAAAAAATATATATATTAGAGTTTAATTCATTATCCAAATCTATACAACCTATAAAATGTCAAAAGTAAAAGAGTATGCAGTAGATGTAATTCAGTCTAATCGAAATTTTCAATTCAGGCTAAAAATTAATATTGCCCTGTGGGTTTTTTAGCACATATCTTTAACTTTAACCAGCAAATTAATAACATTTATCCAACTCCAAGCTTTGCATGTTATTTACGTGCAAAAACAAAATTTTAGTAATTGCAACTACTGAATGTCTCTAGAACACAATTACGGTTTTTGGAAAACTTTTCTCTTTCGTAAACTCTTTGTTACTAACCGTATGCACCGGTCGGCTAGCAGTATCTGATAGTTTGGCATATAAATTTGCGAGGTAGTCCATAAGACACACCGTTTCAACATCCAAAGTGCCCGAACACATTGTTTTAAATACATATGTTGTCTAAGCACAAAAAAATGTAAAAAGTTTTGCAATATTTTTTTAAAAGATATAAATGCCATGAGAACTTATAAGACATTGTCAGTACACGCTTTTATAGACGGTTTCAGTCAAATAATCCCAATGGACTTGCTGTCCAACTCGCTTAAAATTGCATTTCATTAGCTTCAAAGATAAGTAATACAATTTTATTTATTTAGGTTCTTGTAGAGCTGAGGCTATAAATTTGTGCATTCTTAACGAAAAATGCGCATCATGAAGTCTTAAAGGAGCTCAAACTAACTATTAAGTTTTACATACGTTATGGTATTGTAGAGCTGGTGATTAATATAAATTATTACATAAATTATTACATAATTACATAACTGAATTAAAAGAAAGTTTATTTTTTGTCTTATACACCGGGAGGAGTTTTATAGAACTGAAACTCTACGTATCAAAAGTTTAAGTAATACATTTTTTAAGATCAAAGAGCTGCCCCCAATATATCCTTCAGTCTTAAAGTAGATCAACAATTTTTTTGAAATCATTACGGCTGTGTATAATCTGTATAAGCGCATTGAATATGAATTGAAACTTTGAAGGGGTCTTTAACAAATGTATAAATATTTTTTCTATGAAATGAAACATAAATAAAATTATTAGTAACTAAATTTGGATATTTATCACCTCTCATTTTATAAAAGTACGATTAGTTCATTATTGCGTCGCAGGCAGATGAAAGTCATAAAATTTCTTCCAAGTCATGATTGACCTTCTTGTAGCTCACTACTATGTTTTATTTTTAGAATCTGGGTATTTGCGACATCAGAATGTAATATAAAATGTTTTTCTTTTTTTTTGCGCATCTGCCTTTGTCATATATCGGTGGCATAAAAATTATCAAATAAATTATCAATATCAAATAAATAAAAATATAATGAATTGCGAATGAAATATTTGTTAGTCCTGATTTAAATCTAGATTATGATTGAATTTAAGATATGTTATATTACTAAGATTGTTTCGATCGGAATAACCTTATGGTCACGATTTCATGTGCAAAATTGATGCCTTTTAGCAACCTCGCCAATTGCTACAAATCTGGAAGCATTACTTTTTTATGAAGCTTATTTTTTGAAGGACTTATTGTTATTCTGTCTTTGCAACTTACGCTTAACCTAAGTACTTAATGCGATGCGGCTTGCTAAAAAATTAAAAATAGACAAAAATAAAAATGAATGCAGACTAGAAAACCATTGTTTATATGCAATATTTTTCTTCCAAGTTTAAATATTTCCATCTAAAACCAAAGTTACACTTGAATTTTCATAGTCAAATTCAAGGCTAAACATTCTCATAATCTAAAGCACTTGTGCAATTAAATTTTTTTGTAGAATTAAAGACCTTGTTGTTCTTTAGAGAGCATTTCCGGGAGCTGCAAAATTACGTATGACATGCTTTCGTGCTAAGAAGTGTTCAGTAGATAGACGCATAAATTGTTCGCATCTCAATGTTTCATTACTAAGACTTTTTTTAATAAACTGGCGCCTTCATATCTTTATGAAAAAGATCACCTAGAATCTATTCGTGTGTTTTTCTGTTCAACCTACTGGCCACAATTTTTGAGATAATCAGATGAAATTCGATACACTGATCTGCCTTGGCCCCAGGACGAACCATATAGAGAATGAAAACGGAGAAACTGGATCACTTTTATGAACATTCTCCATCTGTCGCTTTATTTAGAAAAAGTCGTTATATAAACAACAATTACACCTTTCGAAATATGTTGCGAAACAGCGTTGGGTAATAGTCTTTCAGCGTAATAAATTAGTGTAAAAGGAACGGATCGCAGGAGATAATATTTTGAACTCTCAATCCTATAATCGTTCTGATGAAAGGTCAGTTTTTATGTAGCAAACGAGTCTAATTTTTAACATTTTGTTATGAAAATATGTCGATAATATTAATTTAATATAAATATTGACTGTACTAAATATGTGCCAAGTAGGTCTTTTGGGTCCCATCCAAAAAAACATTCAGCCTGTACATGCAAACATGATTCAATTCCCGTCTATAATATTTTAACTTTTTTTTAAAACAGATTGAGTAGAAAGTTTCTTGAGGCACTTTTGAGACACTTTGTGATCTGATAAAACTTAACAAACTAAAACATATTAAGCGGTTCTGTGTATTTTGTACAAGATTGATGCAACTTTACGTAACTTCTCTATTTATTTATTTTATTTTGTTTTACTTACTTACACGTGAAACTCAACTAAAACAACTTAACAGTCGAGTTCAATCGACTCTTAGAAGTAAATCTTTTACTAATTAATATTAAAAAGTAGTGTAAAGTATGTAAGGAGAAATACAGAAAAAAAAATAAAATAATAATTATTGAACAATAATTCAGGTATGAATAAATAAGAAAAAAGAGCATACACACAACTAGCATATAGGCATACCCACAATCAGGGCAGAACCAAATTGCAAGTGAACCCCTAAGCCAAGCAAAAGCTTGGCAACCGATAACAGTAAACAACACCAATTAATTTTCAAATAATAGTGAAATGTTAGGCTTGCAAGTTAGTCTATATACGACATACGCAAATCGCGCGTATTAACCACAGCTGTTTAGATGGAATTTGAAGAGTCCGATGTTGAGATTAAGTTATAGATCTCCTTTAGCATTCCGCAAACAACTCTAGACGGATTAAACAGCCCATAATTATATTTACATTGACTAATCTTAATGAATATGAAGTGTCAAGAGAATCGATTAGAGACATTAAACCTTATCTCACCCAGCAATATGGACGAATCGACAGTACCGTTAATTAACTTAATTAAGCATAAATCTACGTTTCTCAAGTCACGGTAAGGATAACAGAAGCAATCTATTTTCATAAGGAGGCAAAGAGGTAAACGGGTCCTAACCCAAATTCCTAAGGGCAAACAGCAAGAATTGCTTTTGAACTGATTCAATTGAATCTATATAACACCTGTAGGAGACGCCGAGGCGTACTTAAGGATCCTTCAGCTCTTTAAACGACCTCTTAATGAAACCTAGTGCCGACGTAGCTTTACTTAAAGAGTGATCAATGTCAAATTAAAACATAATCTTTGATCGAATAGAACTCCTAAATCGATGAACGAATCAACGTTTTCCAGTTAGTGTGAGTCAATGAAGTGCTCAGTATTGAATCATTTCCTTCTTAAGAAAGAAAGCTTCTTGCATTTTTTAGATTTAATTTCATAAAATTCAACCAGCACCATGTAACCACATTATTTAAGTCAGTTTGAAGCTGACATGATTGCGATTCTAAGAAGAGGGAAGAAAACAGTTTCACATCGTCAGCGTACATTACAATCTGCCTGGATTTAGTCACCGAGGGAAGATCATTAATGTGTAATTTAACTAAAAGAGATCCTAAGTGGCTGTCTTGAGAAACGCCAGACTTCATTGGAAATTCATCCGAGATGATGAAGTTAAACACAACCCTGTATAATCTGTCATGAAGATATGAGCTCATTCATTTCACTAAGTAGAAAGGAAAGCCAGAGGCCTGTAGTTTGAACGTCAATAAATGATGGTTAACTAAGTCAAACTCTTTGCTAAATGATTTTATCAGTCTATACGAAATCTATGCGGGAGCCACTAGAAAAAGCTTCGAAAATATGGCAATTAAAGTCTAAGAGATTAAAGGCAGTACATCTTCTTTTCCGAAAGCCATGCTGGAATGGATAAATATAAGATTTAATAGCAAAAGCTAGATGCTGAATAAAATTCGCCCAAACAATTTAGGTAAGACACTCAACTTGAGGATGCCTCAATAATTCTCCAGGTGATGTGTGGTTCCACATTTGTGAATTGGAATAAGGAAACTACTCTTCCAACATAAAGGGAAAACATCTGATTTTAAGGACTGATTAAAAATCATTGAAATAGCACCACATAGCTCGTCCCACCATGTTTAAAGTATACATGATGGAATCCCATCAAGTCCAGGCGTAGAACTATATTTTAGAGACTTTAGACCATCTAAAACATCCTTTTCTGAGATGACCAAGTTAAGAATCAAAACTGAGTTACATGTCGGCTACGGATATTTGACAGTTGAATCGGAATTAACAGTTCAAAATTTTCGTGGGAACTATTCAGTAAAAAGATTTGAGGTTTCAATATCATCAGGGGACTCAGAGCCATTGAAAGAAATATGCAAGGAATATACAGAGATTTTTGTTTGGAGTTAACAAATTCACAAAAATGTCTAGGATTAACAAGCAGTGAGTATTTTATCTATTGAAAGTATCTGCAATAATATTGGTGGTTGAGGTAACTAAATCTATGCCTTGCAGCAGAGAGGGCGAAGTAGTCATAAGAGGAACCACTTTTTATAAATTTTTTCAAAAGTTTGTTTTTCCTATTTTTGTAATATTTAGTTGTCTTGTTAAACAATGGCGGGCACCTGCTTTGAAAGCAAGGTTGCTTGATCGGAACGGATGCAGAAATAGCTAGGGTTAATACATTATAGAACGAAGACAGTAAGGTTTCAATATTTCTAGCAGAGAAATCAAGCATAATGTGTGAAAGATGAGATTTAAGCAGTAAAATATTAGCTTTGTTAAAACCATAATATTTATTGGAGAAAGTTGGATTTGGCACGTTAAAGTAGTTCAAGGGACGATCGGAATGTCACGTAAATACATTGACATGTCATAGTTACTATAAATTGCCGTTATGTGGTTTTGTGCCTGCATCTCCGTAAGCACTTATATTTTTAACTCGATACATGTTATTTCATGTTTTCATACCTTGACTTTTCTCTTTCAAAAAATTGTTAAGAATATTAGAAAGCAATAATTGCAAAGAACGGCATGGTGTGCATTATATATTTAGTTTTTTTAAAGTTAAAATTGGTTTTTTCATACCGCAGGACCAATATCCGATGCCTTTTGAATCGCCTTATTTCACTGGTTTCATCAAGAAGAAATATTGCCAAGGGATTTGCCTGATTACTTAATCTGAAAAGATGTTTTGTTAAACTTATTTGTTATATTAATTCCATATTGAACTTTAATTTACTAGGATGAAGCACTTTCAATCTTCGACTGTTGCCTGCATAATTATTTATTGTAATTATTATTATTTTTGCAAAAGTTTGGATATTCGTGCAAACAAACTCAGAGACAATACAAAATAATTGGAATCTATATCAACTTAAAACAAGTAACAACACCGCAGTCAGACAAGATCCATTAGTAGATATTCTACATTACCTTGCCTAATACTACAGATTATGATTTTTTTTATGTGGAAGCATAATTTTCTTAAAGCTTAGAGAAAAAAAGGAAAGAGATAGCAAGGTGGTCGAAAGCCCTCATATTGGAGCATGTTCAAAAACGTCAACTAACGTGGTTCAAATTTAACAAGCTCAATTTACCTGCACCACAAGCTGTCTAAGGTATAAAAAGAAAAATCCATATCGGGCGAATCATTGTTTATGTATTATTTCAAGGCGGTGTACATCGAAGTTTCACTTTAAGGAAACACATTTTCCTTATATTTTTAAATTTGGTCTGGTGGACTATAAATATAGATACCACGTATCAACCTTTTTTTACAATGAGTGGCTCAAATTTGGTACAGACAATTTTTATGTCAAATTTGCCCAAATTTCACCATGAAATTTTTAAAACTTTGTCATATGGAGATTGACTTTTTTCGAAAAAGCACTTTTGTAGAGAGTGATTGCGAAAACGGCCTGATCTCGTCTACTGTTGGCAGAGTTTGTCCTTAAGCCAAAGGATGTCAGTATATCAAATTTAACGAAGATGTTCAGAAATTGCGAAATGTATTGAACACAAAATTGCTTGGATAAACAACAGACTGGCACTATTCATTCAAAAGATGATTCTGACTCAATCAATACAGGTATCAGGGTTTGTCTTAAGTTCTTGTGGATGTTAAGTTTACGTGTGCAAACTTAATACACCCTGTACAAGAGGTGCTGTAAGGTATGCTCAGATCAGCAATAGATTAGTTAAGGAAAAGTTACTCTTCTTCTACAGGTAACAATTTTATGCCGGTTACAGTTTTAAAGTGGGCGGGGTAACGCGTTTTCTTAAGTATATTTTTTTACGGTCGTTGAGTATAAAGTTACCATTTAATTTATGTAGATTTAAGTAGTAGTTCTTTTTTCCTTTTGAAAACGGCTATTAATATTTCGAAGGAGATGGCGCATATTTTTCTTTAGTTCAAGACGCTCCAAACGCCCTATCTCTCCGTATTTTTAAGCAATGTACTGCTAAGACATTGTTGTAAATGTGTAAACTGTTCTTACTTTTTTCGATTTTTAAAGGATGACAAACCAAGAGTACCCAAAGTACAACCACCAGCACCAGGTGAGGCACCAAAAATTGAAGTCATACGAGAAAAACGGCCCTCCTTAGTTCCGGAGCCACCCAGCCGTCGTGGTTCATTAATTCCGCCCGAAATGGGCCGTCGCCCATCTCTGATTATTAATGACGAGGTAAGCTGTCTCTTTAAATACTCTTAGTCTCAATTTAGAATATTTACGTGAGTTCTAATTAGTTAAAATTAAAATGTAAGATGTATTATAAGTTAGCTTCTAGTGTAATTATATACTTAATGCTGTGATTTATATGTATGTATGAGAAGAACTTAAAATCATAATGGTAATTAAATAGTTCTATTTGTTTTAACTTCACTTCTATATTTTTATTTTAAATTGTTATAAAAAGATTTCTTTTACAAACCACTTATATTCAATATAATGCGTCAATAACATTCATCTTCCATTCACACTTTACCAACAAAATCCGTACTGAATAACTCTAATTCTATACCACAACACAACCCTCAACCACACCACCAACGACATTCATCAAAAAAATGAACAAATTGCAAATTTTCTGCCATAACTTGTTAACCCCGTCCCTGTGCTAAACTTTTAAGAAGAAACTGCGTCCAGGGGAAGTGACGGATAACTCAAGGGTAAGCAATAAGAACATACATCTATCGTCATAATTATATATTGCAGTTGGAAATGAAGTCGCAAAAATAAGAATTTCTCTTAGCAAGTTCGATTTGAGGACAAAGTTCATTTCAATCACAGAAATTTAAACCAAATACTAATATTGGTTGTATAAAATTAGCTGTCGTATTGTAAGATCTGTGATGTTTGCTGTATTTTTGTGGAATGCTTGCATTTTACGAGGCTCTCAAGTTTTCTCTTGAACTTGTCTCGTCGACATAAACATATATTTGCAGGTTACCTTTTGATATCCGAAAAAATATTATAAATTAAAATTTGTTAGAATTCTGGATTGTATAATTCTCAAACACATGAAAGGACGGCGCTATAATCGTTGTCGAACTTGAGGAAACGCAAGAAATAAGGGATATAGACTCAATCGCGCAAATCAAACAAGTGCCTTACATTATTCATACTTAAACATTTCATCTCCATCAAATGGAGACTTTTGAAAAAATCATTAATTTAGTTGCTGTTTAGTTTTCTGACAATGTAAATAATATTAGAATTTCATTAATTAACTACTTGTGTACTGATACGTCACTTACGTATGTACCATTGATTTGAATACATTACATCTTTATTCGTGTAGTGTATAATGTATTGAACCTTATGTATTTGAATGTGTAAATTTTTTTTTTCTCACGTTTCTTAATACCGCTGTCATTTTATCCTCCACTAATTTGTTAGTCCGTTTGAAATATTTAAAACGTATTGGTATCACATACCTATATGGTGTAAATAGCATTTTTTGGTTAAAAGTACTGGCAATTGTTTTAAAGGCGTCTGAATTAAAACTCATTGTTTATCTTTCGTGCCAACAATTTAGTTCTCCACAAATTGTATGATATGGTTTGAACGTTATTCTCAAAACGTCAACCGCTCTGTCTCCTTAGAAAGAGTATTTGCAATTTAAACACGTAGCAAAATTCTATTCGGCTATAGCCGAAGCTTCTTTACCCATCATTTTATCTTAAAAAGACTAAAAAAAAAAACAATTAAGAGAATTACTTTTATTCGCAGATTAGTGGTGGATATTAAGAAACTTTTCGGTCCAGATCGAATCGGATAGACACTGTGTTTATCTTACTTTAATTAATATAAGGTAGCGTGTCAAAAAATTTGTATTAATAACGATATGACCCTTGCAGTTGTTACGGCCCGGAGAAGTCAATGATGGGCAGGTGAGAAACTATGACGTTTTTTGTTTCCTCTTTGATTCTAATTTGTAATAAAACCGAAAAAAATATATATTCATCCCATAACATACTGGTTGCATCTTCACTTATTTTTTGGTTTTCATTTTGTGTTGCTTTTTTGTTTTCCTTGATTATGAAGTCAACACCATTGCTTGTTTACTTTACGTAGTCTTAAAATGAAAAACCAAAGTTTACAAAACTTTTAAAAATGTTATACAGAAATTATACACTTAGTGGAAATACCGCACACATACTTTATATAATTGCATAATAATTGGATATTTTTCTCATTCGATTTACAGAACCTAGAAATACTTTGCTTTGACTACAAAAAATGTATACGTTAGTGTGAGACTGAACTTAATTAAATTTCAGAAATGTTTACTTATCACTTACGCTTACATATTATTAACTTATAGTCCGGCAGCACTTCTTCTAAAATATTGAAAAAGATTAGATTTTAAATTTGGATTATGTCAGCATTTCCTTTGATTTCTGTGAAGATATGGGAAGAAAGTAGTACGTTTATAAATTTTAACTATATCACATTTTCTATTTAGATCATTCATTATGTGAATTTTAACCATAAAGAAATTTCGAAAACCCTTCGTACAAGACAATAAATAGAGCTACGAGGTAAAATGAAATTAATAAACGGAGCCGAATTTTTTGCAATCGATATATTCCTACTTTCAAAGCCAAGAACAAACAAACTCTCTTAGCATATAATTTATTAAGTACTCATTTTAAATTTTTTCTGTGTGCTTACCTAAAAGTCTCTGTGAAGAATAGTTCTAAATGCAGATTGTAAGAATTGCCTGTAGATCGTTTAGATAGCCTTTTGTTTCTTCAAAGCAACGTAAATATACTTTAATGAAATAATTTAAATGGAATATACTGAGAGTTCTTATACGTTGCTTAAATGCAATCATACCATTTCTATTAGTCATATCATTGCGAGAGCTGAAGTATGTATATCCGTTGGTAAAGGGGAGCATCAACTCACGGTTTCTGAGAACTTGCTTGAGAGATTTACAAAATGCCTATTTCAATTAAATGAATGGAGTAAATTTTAAAAGAATTGAGTAAGGCTAATGAGCGATGGAATCGTGGAAATAAGAGTTTCACATCCTCAGGGGGAAACACCAATGTAACCAATGTAAAAAAACGTTATTTAAGTTCTTTTTTAAGTTAAATTAAAAGAAATTTCAGGGAAAGTATTAAGCACATATTTAGGTAATAAAAAGAAATTATCTTTAAAAAATATTTGAAAATGCTAAGACCGTACCCATTTTCACAGTTATATTGAGCTTCCAGTGCTTTGCGGCAGAAAATTTGAATCTAATAAAAAATTGCTACATATCTATACCTAGAGAAGTACTTGAGAGATTTCTAAAATATAAATTTTTGTGTAATTGACAAGTGTTTTAATGAAAACGTTCAATTTTCGATTAAAAAAGTAGACTTGTTGAAATCTCGAACGAAAAAAAGGAAATTTTTGGAATTATACTACTAAATTTATAACGACGACTTTGAAGTTTCAAAATGTATTGTAGACATTCTTTTTTTTATTGTGATAAAACTTTTCTTAATATTTACCACCAGTGGGAAGATTTTACTCTAAAAACAGGTGGTGCATCTGCCAAAGAGAGAAACTGACAGGAATGAAAACTGGCAAAGAAGAGGGCAACAAAATGCATAATTCCACAACGGAATTCATAATTAACAATCAAAATTGTTATTGCACAACCATAATTTATTCGTAGAAGAATATCTCCCAGGCGCACATGCATTCAACGGTTATCTCTATTAAGATAAAGTAACGAGTTTTTTATGAAAATGCTTTCGAATGGACTTAGGCATTAACTAAGACATCTGTTAGCAGATTAAAGAAGTTAGAAATGAACAAACAAACGATATTACTCTGCAACTCCTCAGTAGGGATTTTTGCGATACAGGTAGTTTTCTCAACGCGGTTATAGAAGAACTCGTAGTTTGAAGGAAAATTTTTTTTCTCGGTAATATGCTTTTTAACGAAAAAAATTGATTTTTCGAAAAATCTAGTGTTATTTCCCATTCAGGCAACTTATTTAGATTACAACACATAAGTTTAAGACCCTGCTCTTTGGCAAGGCAATGTGTTCATAAGCCAATAATTAAAGCCACCATAAAGAAAATTAAATAAAAATAACGATTTCTCATAATATGTACGAACAAAAGTCAATATAAAAGTTTTCATAAAGATGCCTATATAGTCTATAATATTATCTCTATCAAGCAATCCAGATTATTTTTTGAATTCAAAATTGTGTTATGTTGATTAAACATTGTTGTTTTGATATGAAAAATGACGTTCAATCTCGGCGTTAGTTTTAAAAGCCTCTTTTCTTTTGAGCGCAGTATACATCAAAAACGAGTGTTTACAATGGAAATGATCCGAAAATCTCGAATATTACTCTCGATAATCAGGACTTAAATTTTCAAAAGATACCATTTTGAACAAGTCAAACGACAATATATTTACCAGTTTGCATGAAAATTTGGACTAAAGAAAACTGTTTTACTAAATCCACTCACAGAGAAAAAATCCACGGGTTAATGATTCCAAACGCTGTTTGGGATTGTTTACCCCCAATAAAAACAAATTCTGGTGCGGTATGTGGGCGAAGCCGTGGGGACTATTAACTTTTTCCAAATTTCTAGGAAAAAAAATATGCATGAAGTGCTGACGTCGTTGCGAAAATTGAAGCGTATTTCAAGGATCTCGACAACTCTCTCCATAAAAGGACACAAAAATGTTTCAGCAAGTGTGATATAACTTTTCAGAGGGATAAGCTGATGAATAATATCGAATTTTGCAAAGAAACTTTTGTTTCTCCGTATTTAGTCCATATAAATTTAATTGCATATGGAAATCTTTACCCCGGCAACACACAAAACATATTTTATTCGGATATGTCCCTGGTATTGTTATTGAGTAAGAGGAGTACAATAATCTAAAAAGAAAACTCGATCTTTGCAAAGAACATTCGTTTGTAACTGAACGACCCTTTAGAAGCATGCGCAGAAGTTTTCTAAATTTCAATTTACTTGTTCAACTCATCAATTCGTAAACCATTCGCAAAATTTTCCATGCGATATAAGTGATCAATATCAAGATAGTGGGCTAAAGCCGATTGCACTATTTTTTAATTTTAAATATAAGTCTCCTGGCATTGTTTGCTCGAAAATTATCGTTTTTATTTCAATCTCCAATTATATTGAAATAAATATACTTAAATATATTTTTTTTCTCCAAACAATTTCTCAAAACCGTCTAGAAAGAAAAGCAGCGCCCCGCTGAAGTGGGTCATGATCAAAAACAGGTTGAGAAATTTAATATTTGCTTGTTTAGTAATTTCTTGTTTTTTTTTTAATTTTCGGCTTTACGGTTATTTTCTTTATTCAGTCGACATAATCCTGTGTTGCTATGTAAATATATAAATAGTTAGAAAACTCCTAGCTTATGTATATAAGTCCGCATTGTTATAAATATATCTTCATACGTTCATATAACCCTCTGCAACCTTATTATTTACTTGATTAATTCATTTTGAACAAATTTCTTAAGGTAAATTGCTTAGCAAATAGATATGCGAACCATGTAGTACTTGAATTTTTGATTTCAACATAAGAAACTGATTGCTATATTGCAGTCTTTTAAATTAGTTATCAATGAAAGTTGTGACAACACTATTATGTCAAAAAGAAACTATTTTTATTCAATATAACATAAATACATTAACTTCTAATATGTCTAGGTAGACTTGTATAATGAAAACTTGTCTGTGGTTCGTATCGCTGTTGAAAATTAATATGAATATATATTCAATGTTATTTCAAAGAGCTTGTCTTCGATCCGTTACAATATAGGAAAGTTTGGTAAAATATTTGCGTAGTACTATAAACTTTAAATTTGCAATAGCAAAGCATTGCTGAAAAAGAAAAATATCAACACTCTCAGGAATATTTGGTTGAAAGATATGTTTAGGCGCTGATAAATCATTTGCTGTGATATAATTCTATAGTCACGGCTTATATTCCAAATTTTTTATGCCGTAGTTATCCGAACGTATGCATGGTGCTGCATTTAATGTTACTAGTTAGAAAGTTGTCAATATTAATGTATATATAATAAGATCAGAGTGTACAGTAATAATATTTCCTTAAAGATAGCAATCCGACTTTAATACATTTGTTATTCAGCGAACGCGTACTTCTAACATCTTTTTCTTTACATTCTCGCGCCTTCAGCAAAAATGCTTTTGTCAGTGGATTGTTGCGTATGTCCATTCAATTCATAGATACTCCAGGATTAAACCATCATTCAGAGACCTACCACACATACTCCTTTCGGGAACCACATTGAATATCTGGAGTAGGAAATAGTTTTTAATATGAAAACTAACGCATAAAATGACAAAAATCGTTTTCAATCAATCAAATTTGCAAGTGTTTTCTGCTAAATAAATAAAGTCAATGCTTGCAGGTCCCTTGCTTTGTAATAGTTCGATGAATAAGGAAAACAAGATAAATACCAATACAAAGCAAGTAAGTCTTTAAAGCCATTAAGTTTTTTCTTCCTGCAGTCCACAAGCGGGTCTATTCTATGGAAGTTTGCATAAGGGTATGCAACAACAGTAGCAGATAAATGAACCACCAATACCAATTGTTAATATTTTGCAATCCTCTTCGACTAAATAGGTGTAATTAGACATAAATTATTGTTATTATTATTATTATTATTATAAATTTAGCCAGAGAATAAATTCTAAGACTAACATCTAAGACTTTCGGCTTTTATTAAAAACTCTACCGTTTTTGAGATTCGAACCTACGGCTATTGAGTTACTAGTCGAGACTCTTGCCTACTCGGCCACTCAGACGGATAGTTAGACATGTAATTAGCAGTATAGTAATGGAAATAATGTCAATGCTTAACAAATATGGAATATATGGAAAAAGCCCAAGTTCGTCAAACTAATGAACAATAATTTAACAGCCTGTTCGAAAAGTACTTTAAGTGAACTTTAAATCTTAATGAAGTTGCTTTTCACTTTTATATCTGAACGCATGAAGAATCAGTCGAATTTTCTGATATATATATATAATGTTATGCAAAATATATAACATATAAATCCCCTCTGGTGCGTGTTTGGGTGATAAAAACGAAATGACAAAATTAATCTACATCAGTTTTCGGAAACGCCCTAAGAAATCTCAAAAGTAATTGATGTAGGTACGTTACCGTTACTTAAGTCAAATCAGAATATTCATTTTAGTATTTTGAAACAAACAGTTTTATTTTCGTACATAACCCAATATAACATGACTGACAATTATAGAGGTAGTCGTCAACAATGCTACCTGATACGATTAAATATATATTCTGTATATATATACATATACATTGCTGCTGGCTAATTCCAAGCAAAGATCGGCGAGTAGTTTTAGTTTTTGTTAAATTGCACTTTGGTTTTTTGCAAATTTTGTTCATTACAAAAAAAAACTTTTTTTAAAATGTTTACTCTTTTTGTTTTTGTTTGTTTTGTATATGTGTACGTATTCCATATGTGAATTCCTTGTGAAATCCTCATGCCATAACCTGTGGAATACAACTATACGATGCATGTGTTGTACCGTGTATGGAAATTACAGAGACGACGACCATCGGTTGATGTGCGCCGTCCCAGCATACAGGATCTAGAAGACTTAATTAACCGTTCATCGACACCGTTACGAGATGTCGGTGATGGTGGTCCCCCGTCCATAGTTGATGTGCAAGAATCCTATTCAGCCGTAGAAGGTATGTTTATTGCTAACCAATTCAACAAAATGTTTTGTCGGGGACTCTAATGTCTTTATAACTACACGCATTTCAATTTCTCCATGTGATATGTAACTTTGTTTTCCATTTTTTCCTCCCCCAAACGTCACAAATGGTGTGTTCCTAAAAACAAACCCTTATATAAATAAGATTCAACGGCTTATATGACTGTTGGTGTAGAGGGCTCCCCTGCGCCTACGTTTAAATTTTATAAAGGAGTTAGTGAAATTCTTGAAGGGGGACGCTACAAATTTCTCACTGATGGCGAAACAAATACAATTACTTTGTGCATGCGTAAGTGCAAACCCAACGACGAAGGAAAATACAAGGTGGTCGTATCAAATATACATGGTGAAGATACTGCTGAAATGCAATTATATGTATCGGATTCCAGCGGCATGGATTTCCGCGCCATGTTAAAAAAACGACGCTATCAAAAGTGGGCTAAAGAAGAAGCTGAGCCTCCTAAAGTTGATCTCAAAGAAACTGAGAAACCAATGCCAGCACTAAAGAAAGTTGAAAGGGTAAGGTGCATCACACTTTATATAAATCTTGCCAACATTCTACGCGTATCTCGCAAAACATAAAACGCTTCTACCACGCTTCTATGCGCACCGAGTATTAAAAATAAGTTTTTTGAGAATTGGTTTGGAATTAAGAACTGTTGCTGAAACATCTGAAAATCCGTCCTTTTCTCAAAATGCGTGTGAATTTATATAAGTGTATGTACCAGAACAATCAATTTATGGCTAATAGCATGAAATGATCAAACATTAGTGTACATCATGTATCTATGTATTTAATTTATTATTAGATGAACAGATCTTTTATATCCACCACTACCACTACGTCTATTTGAAATTGTTTTCGTACATTACCAATTTCGTGATTAACAAAATCTTGAAGTTCATAATATTTTGAAAAAATTTACCCACCGAGCTTCAAAGACTAATTGGGCGATAGCTGCAAATAAGTTTATGTCTTTGTCTTGCCTGGGCATGGCGACGATTTTGAAAACCATAGAAGTTAAATATAATGAATAAGAATTCCAAAGCACAAAGAGACCAGAAGACTACAAATTTTTAAGACTTTTAAGCAAAGATTTTATTTTAAAGATGGAAACTCTGTCCTAATTTTGGACAAAAAGATTACTTGTGTTATCAAACGAAAAAGAACAAGTAGCAGCGAGAGAGTCAGAATTGAAGAAACGCTCACTTAGCGACAACTTTCTCGACATCATTAATCAATTCTCGGTAACTTACTGGTAACGTGAGCGAACTCTTTTATGCATTCAATAAAGTTGCATAGTTTCCAAAATGTTTAATAATGTATGGGTTATTTAAACACGAAGAAGTTCTTTCCGTTATTGGCTTTTTTATGGATATTAGTTTCGTAAGCAGGATGATAATGGAATGGTATGTCATTTTAACATGTGGAATAAAACAACTCTGAAATTTTTTTTCTCTTAGAGTTTACCAAGTTTGAAGATAGTAAAGATAATAGTTTCTGCGCAATTTGCGTTTTGCAATTTTGCGTGGAGTTTTACTAAGGGAATGTTCAGTTAAAGTGTGGGAAAAGAAATTTATATATATTTTTATATAGTGCGGTATAGACGGAATTAAACAGTTGGTTTACTACTAAAGTTTTGAATTCAACACGTTTTGCGTTTTCGAAATCGGAGCAAGGGAGGTAAGGTAAGGAGAAAGGCATATTTACACAAAACTTTAATGGGTGACGATCAAAATTTTTTTGAAATGGATAACTTTTTAAAAATGTTAATAGTGAAGAGTTTGTTAATAACATGTCAATTGTAGCTTACTTGCCCGGAAACTTGGTTCATACATAGAATAAATAGACAAATTTTGCTGTTTACATAAAACTTGGTCGGTAACGTTGGTATTGGAACAATTTCAACTTCACAATTGCACTTTAATCTTCTAATAAGAAAAATGCGGAAGTTTGATTACTTAGTAAGTGTATTTTAAGCATTACAACGTTAACAATATGCAGTCGGGAAGTAAAATTCTGTTTTCAACTGAGTTTGATACATGTGTTAATGTTTTCGATTGGTGTTGTATGTGACGGTGAGAAGTATACGACGTATTGTAGAATGCAAAGCAATAACAACACCATCGTCATAACTAGGTACGCCTTCTCTCTTTATCGAATCTTCACAAAGGTTAAATTTACGATAAAGTTGTAGAAAAATTTCATTCAGAAAAGCAGTAGCAAATGAGTGCGTTCTCTGCAAGTTAGCGTACTGAACTGTGTCAAAAGAATCAGTAATGCTTTGGCAAATCCAACGCCGAACTAAAAACAATACAAATTCTTTGTAGATTGATTAAACTGCCCATTTGAGTAGAACTTTATTATCTCAAATTGATCTAATTTATTTATACATTTGCACGAATCATTAACAGGCTTCACAAAATAAAGTTAATAGAAGTTCACAAAATGTGTGCTCACTGAAAGAAAGTGCTTAAAAACCTTGTACAAAGAAATAAAAAATAACATGTCGTAGTCCATTTAGTCCAATTGTTAACAAACCTATTTATATATAACTACCGCCATAAACTATGAAGCTTTGCAGATTTTTGGTGGTGGATATGTAAGATTGGTGCGAATATAGAATAAAGAATACGGCACTATGATATTTGTTATTCATCTACATAAATGGTTACTTTCATATTTTTATTCACAAACGTATACGACAGTTAAAGCAGTAATGTAATATATACATATACATATGTGTAATAATTAAGAAAATATAATGTAAAATATAATGTATATAGGTATCCAATTATATGTATATATATATTACATATAAAAATATATTATTTAATATAGGTACATAATTATTGCTTGTTAGGTATTGATTAATATTATATATATCAAATACTACATAATATATATTAACATATATACATATACATTAATCAGATACCGTCACGTAGACCATCGTTAGCCGAGTTAATACCAGATTGGCCGACATTGCATCCATTTCGACGTGAAGAGGTTTGATAACCCAAATAAATAACACATTGACGACATTTTCAGTGTCTGTATTTTTAGTTATTGTTGATGTTTATTTTTGTACAAAAAACAATGACTAGAAAGGCAATTTTCCTCTCTCTCTCTCTGTTTTTCGCTCTCTTTCTCGCAAACACATCTTCTCTGTCTCCCTTCTTGCCTCTTTAACGGTACAGTTTCACCTCCCCAGCTTTACTCTCTCTCTCTAAGTCTGTCGCTTACTCTTAAAAGCTGTATTTTTTACTTTATTAGTCATCTTACGAATTCTAAGGAAAATATTCCGTTAAAATATATTTTGCTTTTATATTTATATATGAAAAATACTAATAGATTTTTCTTATGTTGATAAAATTTTGTATTAAATTTTCATTTATTTCTTTTTGTGTGTCTTGTTTTTTGATCCATTTTCGGCCATCGTTTTTTTGTAATATCTATGTTTAGCGTGGTATATGCATATACATAACATACATAAGCGCATACTGGTTTTATGAAGGCGCACACAGAGCTTGACAGACTAAATGTCAAAAACTTATGAATAAGCTTATAACTCCACCCACCATCCGCGAATCAATTCCATCGTTCTTGCTATTTCTTTACCACGCGGCGCCTTGTCGACGGTTTTATAATAGCAGTCTGCTCCATTCACCGCTTCTGTTATGTAAGCTGCTTCTTCTGCCAGTATTATTAAATGGTGCAAATACACTCAGTACGCTATGCCGCAGAGTGCCTCTTTTATATGAAAAGACGTTTGCCGTTTTATGTCATTTGTATGATCCTTGTAAGCTATAGATCTTATGATTTAGCTTGACATTTGTGAAGCCTTGCTTAGGTCCTGCTGTGTTGGGCTTTGGTCGCATTAATGCTGTAATAATAATAATAATAATAATAATAATAATAATAATAAAATAAACATATAATAATAAAATAAACATATAATAATAAAATAAACATATAATCAACGCGGCTTTAATCGACCATAGTCGAATTGCGTCTTACGACAGTATATATATATATGTATATATATATACATATTCTAACGTATTCATGTTCACCGACAAGAGCCACGAGCGCATTATCTCGATTACGTTATT
Source organism: Glossina morsitans morsitans (assembly GCA_001077435.1). NCBI lineage: Eukaryota > Metazoa > Arthropoda > Insecta > Diptera > Glossinidae > Glossina > Glossina morsitans. The sequence continues at coordinate 59,037 of CCAG010012369.1, forward strand.
AGCCAGACGTACAATATCTTGCAGTTGGTTTGCTACCAAGAACACGGAAGTATCATGAGCATACTGAGCGCATTTAAATTTCCGTATGACTGGTACATGCATGACATTGTCGAATGTAATCTTAAATAATGTTGGCCCTAACAACAATTCCTGTTGCCTTCTTCCAGTAGCAAGTTATTTTCTGTATCCTCAACTTTGGCCATAATGTTTACTAAGAAATGTAGTAGTCTGTAACTTTGTCCTGTTGTGGTTATTCTTGCAGCATATTGGACATATTGTTTGAAGCCTACCCGGTCTTGAAGAATCACACCAAGGTATTTAAAAGTAGGAAAGTATGGAATGATGTGACTACTAACTCTCGCACACGAACTTTCGACACTTGTTCAGTTAATTATGAGCACCATCTCGTTTTATGTACGGCGAGGTGTAGTAGCGCTGCATCTAGCTATACTTTCACGTCTCAAGTATCCCACTGATATTTTAGACGAGGCACGCGAATCATACAAGGAAAAAATTCGGATATGTAACATCATTTAGTGGTCGCACTAAAAAAACGCCAGTTGAAGTTATAACATCGTTATCCGTTCATCTACTGAGGGGTACAAAATCAAAACAGGGTTGGTTCGAAGTCTGATAAGTGAAGAAGAATTTAAAAACAACATATTTCCGATGCCTTGAAGCAGCCCATCTGATTAGAGGTTGCCACGGAACGGCCGCAGGGCACTGTGCAGGAGATGCTGGAAAAATGGATATTAAGCCGCAGAATGCAAGAACGGGATAACTATAGCGTCGTTAATACTTGCAGATCGATGTGCGCGTTAAATAGTGACAGAAAGCGAAACCTTAAATGACTATCAGCATATGTATTTCGATATTAAATATGAGGCAGTACAGTGAACATACTGTAAGTACAAAAACTGGGATGTCCGCAAACTGTACAAGGAGGTAACCGCAGCAGGTATCTTGGACAAAAAAGACGAATCGTAGTACACTAACCTGCTTCAAAAAGACGATCGGAGTGCTGTCATCGCTTGCATCCACCATACGTTGACACATTCCCGTGAGGTGTGAACGCCAAACGGCATAAGTTCTAGCAGAAGAAAGAAGCCAGCATTGGTGGACTGAGCAAATAAGCGAACTTAGGTCGGAGTGGTTTAAAGCCAAAAGACGATCGACAAGATCCAGAGAAAATGCAAATCTCCTTGACTCTTGCAGAAATCCGAGGAAGTCTCTCAGAGGAGCAATGAAAAGCAATAAACTGAGATGTGGAAAAGAATTATGCGAAAATTTAAACAATGACTTCCCGTGCAAAATAATAATCAAGAAAAATGACCGCAGGAAGTGTATACGAAGAGTTACAAGCCATTATTACAACAGAACAGAGCCCTAACAAAGTTAGCAGGCATCTTGCCAGGGGATATGGTTGTAGCATAAGAAATTCACGTAACATGTTGAATGTTGAAAAAGAAGAAAGCACTGGGGCTCGGTGGTATACGAAACGAAGTAATACAACTAGTTGGTAACATTTGGACGGATTTACTCGGTAATACATACCACTGGTGCCTCGATCTCGACACCTTTTTAATACTGTGGAAGAGACAGCTTGTGGTCTAGCTGCAAAAATTCGGCAAGCCGTTATCCTTTTCATAGACCCACCTGCATCCTCGACAGCGTGAGAAAACTAGCTTCTTCGCCTTCAATATCTATGAATGTTGCTGTTCGTGTAATCCTTGTTCAACATCCACTTAGACCTTGCGGTCAAGACAACATTTATAAAGCAGACATTAATCTTTGAGCCTGCTCCCATTTTCCTGAATGTATCTCTGCGCCCGTTATTGAGGAGTGCCAGCTGTAGCACTGGAAACCCTTCGAGCAGGGTGTGCCCTCCAGAATTATGAGCCCGACTACCCCATTCTAGTGCCCACGTGTTGAGGTCGCCAGTAATTACAACCACTGGTCTGCTGCGGCCGTCCGCACCGCCGTCTAGCATGTGCTGGAACTCCTGCAGCGTCCATCTCGGTGGCGCGTACCAGCTGTAAAAGTGGATTATCCCTATGTTCGCCTTTACTCTCGCTTTTACGACGCCACTGTGCTGGCAGTACACGTCCAGGAGCGCTGCAGATGCGGGTGCTCAAGTTGTTGCTTTCGCGGGCAGATCGGTTACCAATGAGCCCCGTCCTACGCTTCGATATGGTTCACTTAGCCAGATAGATTTTCTTCTTGATGACGGTATGACGGAACCGATCACGAATGATTTCTCCGTGATTGAAATTACGATTCATTATTTTTGTTTACGTCCTCTATTTGTCAGTGTAGCTGGCATTTGCTGCTTCTCGCCACGTGCTTTGTGTCCAAACCCGTCGTCCCCTTGCAGAACATGCGGGAAGGCTCCTTGTCGCTATTTTTTGCAATGTGGCCTTACTCTCCACAGCTACGACCGGTCTTTGATCGATGAAATTGACTCTCGCATTATCTCGCATTGGATTCGAACTCCAAGCATCGGAAACAGCTCATCAAGACCCATGCTATGCACAACTTGCCGTCTACCAGTAACTTAGTGGCTTTCTCCTGTTGCAGACTTTTTACTACTATCTGCGTTTTACTATATGCCACCACGTACTGAGACTTATGTGCATCACATATATCCTGCCTGGTGGAGACCTCGTCCATGTCTTTGCATTCAACTATCTGCGTTGCTTAAGACATTTGACTGTAAGTTCTTTTCCCAGAAAAGAGCTCACTGCCTATCTTAGATCTTCTGTTTTCACTCGGGTCTTGTTAAGTTGCAGTAGGAGCTCGCTCTTCTGCGTTCCTCTTGTCTTTTGTACGACCTTCCCAAGCTGCCTCAAGTCAGTGTGTGTGCGTGCGCATGTGTACAAAACCTACGCAATTTTTCATTTTTTATATTTTTTTTCTCATAAGTACGTATTTTATATTTTTATTACGTTTTTATAGGCAATTTTTGTATGGCTTTTATAATTTATCTTATAAATTAATTTAAGCTGAAGCTAAACTAATTTCTATTAGCCAAAAAAATTTGATTTTTTTATATGATGCAAGAATATGCGATACTGATCTTCATTGATATTACCCTTTTTCCCTGTCTAACTTACTCTTTCTCTGTGTCGTATTTTGTTGTAATTTTCAACATGTTGATACGTATCGCATATTCACTTTGAAAAAAAAACTCTTTTCCCATTTTTGACAACGCAAATTAATAAAAAATGGTAAAAAAAAAAAATACTTTTCGACACTCGCATTTCTTTCAAACTTACGCATGCGTGCAACCACCAATCAACGGTATGTTTGCTAACTCTCAACTTGACAGAAACAAGAGTCGTTTCTTAGCCCGCTCATTGATCAATTTGCTAAGGAAGGCAAAGACAAAAAGGTGGTTTTTGAGGGCCGTTTCAGTAAGGCAAATGCGAAGTGCAAATGGCTGTTTCGAAAGGATGTAAGTATATAAAAGTTTCTGAATAGATTTGTGCACTCACATATGTATATATCGAAAAAGTAGGCATATTCCACCCTAAAAATTTACAGTCTTACTAAAATCAACGATTTCTTACATTCTAATAGTTTCAAATTCTTCAAGTCTTTTTCGTGGAAAAATTTAGATAGCTTTTGGGTTAGTTAAAGGGAAACGGTTTTTATATCAGGAAGTTGGACTAGCATTAACTTTGTGCTTTCACTTGTAGCACATATAAGCACATAAAATATACACTATATTCATTCGTTTTTTAAGTTGACATCGGCAAAATAAACTTGCAATCGAACTTAGCAACATATTGAAATTTCATTTAAAACTTTAATTATTGATATTTTCTAAGAATTTTTAAATTGTCGCTTATAAAAAATTTCTCTTGAAAAGTCAAATCAACAAACATAACCCTTAGTTTGTCTGTCAACTTCATTAAGATTCAAACAAAGAACTTCGTGTTCACATTCAATCTTTTCCAATTCAGTAAATCATTTGTTGTTTATTTGCGGACTGCCAGAAGAAGAACAAGTATTTGTTATTATTTATAAATTGATGGGAAAATTTCTGTGTATTAAAACGCTAGAATTGGGTTAGAATTTAAATGTATATATTCTACGGCGCCGACATCATTATCATTCTGAAATAATATTGGAGACGTTATTAGAATTCTATCTTCTACTCAATCAATAAATCTATTAATTTCTACATTTTACTCCTGGTAAATAAAAGGAAGTATTCGCGAGCAGTAAATACAAGTTTAAAAATGAAAATGACACATATCAGCTAATCATAATGAATCCGAAAGTGGAAGATACCGGGAAGTACAGCATTGAAATTGGCGGCGTTTCCAGTACAGCGTTTCTAAATGTAGAAGAAGCTGATCCTAGTTATACATTTACAAAACCACTGAAGAAGAAAATTGAGGGGTTTACAAAACACGAGACCACGTTAGAATGCACGGTTAGCAGTAGTATGGCTAATGTTACTTGGCTAAAAGATGGGAAGAAAATTGAATCGGACGATTCGCGATACCTAATTTCTAAAGATATAAATGGAAACTTGAAACTGATAATCAAAGAATCTTTACTTGAAGATACGGGTACCTACACTTGTCAACTGGATAAGCAGCCGGATAAGACCGAAACTAAAGTGAAAATTGTTGAATACCCATACAAATTCGTCAAGGTGCTCAAAAGCCAACAATGCGTTGAAAAAGATACAATAACCCTTGCTTGTGAAATCGATGATGCTACTGGTGAAGTGCAATGGTGGCACAATGATGAGGAAATAAAACAAGACAAACGTATACAAGTTGTCAAAGATGGACGCAAACGTAAATTAATTCTTAAAGACTGTAAAGTAACAGATGCCGGATTATTTAAATGTACCACAAACGCTGATAAAACCGAAGCGGAAATCATTATTAACTGTAGGCCAAATTAAGAAAAGACGCAAACTGTTTTATAACTATTCTTTTTCTTTTTTTTTGTTATCAGACCAAAATCGTTTTAACAAAAAGCTAAAGGACACTGACGCTGTCGAACGTGAGAAATTAGTGATGGAAATTGAGCTGCAAGATCAGACTGCTCCTTGTGTGTGGAAATTTAATGGTAATGTAATTGAGTCGAGCGAGAGGATTCAAATCAAAAATCTGGGAGGTGGTAAACACCAACTAATATATGATAGGCTCGAATTGCCAGATGAAGGTGAAATTACATGTGAATCAGGCCAACTGACTTCGACATGTAAGTTGACAGTGCGTCAGGGGGAAAGCAAACCCAACATTGACTGTCCCGATGAGTATGCCGGTCCAGTCATTTCAGCAGTTACCTTGGAAGTACCATACAAAGGTGAGTTTCACTTAGCACAACAAAAATTAGTCCATGTAGTGAGCTATATATATTATTTAAAAGTTAACGGTACTAAGCAGTCGCCAGTGGAAGCAAAACTGTGCAAAGATGGAAAACCTTTACCTATTAAAGAAGTGGAAATATCAATTACGGAGGATAAAGTAACATTTAAAATTAAGAAGCCGACCCGTGAAATGTCTGGAAAGTACCAAATTAAGCTTTCTAATTCCCAAGGAGAAGATGTTAAAGATGTCAAAGTTATTTTCCAAGATGTACCGCAGGCACCAAGGGAAGTTGATATTACAGATATATACCAAACTTCATGCATAGTGAAATTTAAACCATCGGAAGACGATGGCGGCATCCCAATTATAAAATATGTTATCGAACGTCAAGACATCAGTAAAAAACAAGTTTGGGAACCAGTTGCAGAGGTGATGGCGGACGAGCCATTCTCAAAAACCATCGAAGATCTGGTTCCTAAAAAACAGTACAGATTCCGTATTCGCGCTGTCAATAAAATTGGTCCATCTGAGCCGACCACATTTAAAAGCACTATTCTAGCTAAAGATCCTTGGGATGAACCTGGTAGGCCAAGAGATGTCGATGTAACCGACTGGGATGAGGACCATGCAGATCTGCGCTGGCAAGCTCCAGAGAATGATGGTGGAGATGCCATAACAGCCTATATAATCGAGTACAAAGAAAAATTTGCTTCCGATTGGAAAACAGGCAAAGAAGTATCTGGCGATTCACGTAGTACAACGGTGGAAAATCTTAAGAAAGGGCAGCAGTACGAATTTCGAATCCGTGCTGCTAACAGAGCTGGCCCTGGAGAACCAAGTGATCCCACGAAAGCAATTATTGCCAAATGCCGTTTTGTCAAACCGTTTCTTGTTGGCGATGGTCTTACAGACATTACAATTAAAAAGGGACAAATAGTGCGTTATGACATAAAATACGACGGCGAGCCTGAACCAACCGCTTCTTTTTTCAAAAATGATAAAGAATTAATGATTGACAACCAACGTGTTTGTGTAGACCAGCTAGAACGCAATTCTTCCCTTGTAATAAAAAAAGCAATACGAAAAGACAGTGGCAAATATAAATTAGTGCTCTCAAATAGTTCAGGAACTGTAGAATCGCAGGCTCAAGTTACAGTTTTGGACCATCCTTCGGCCCCTGGTGGTCCGTTCGAAGCCAAGGAGGTGCGGGCTCATCGTATTAAAATGCAGTGGAAGCGTCCTGAAGACGATGGTGGTTCTGAAATTACCGGCTATGCTTTGGAACGCATGGATGAAGAAACTGGGCGGTGGATAGCAGCTGGTGAAGTTTCACCCAATGAAACTTCGTTCGATTTCAAAGGTCTTTCATCTGGGAAAAAATATAAGTTTCGCGTTAAAGCAGTTAATAAAGAAGGTGAATCAGAGCCACTAGAAACTACCGAGCCGATTTTGGCAAAGAATCCTTACGACCCGCCCAGTCGACCTGGTAAGCCAGTTGTTGACGACTATGACAACAAAAGCGTTTCCCTGAAGTGGAAGATACCACCCTCCGACGGTGGACGTCCCATATTGCACTATATCATCGAACAGAAAGATAAGTTTTCGCCGGACTGGATTGAAGTCACTAAGACTGATGCGCCAACGCCGGAGTGTAAGGTAGAAGGATTGAAGGAAAAAATGGTTTATCAATTTCGTGTGCGGGCTGTCAATAAAGCTGGCTCTTCCGAGCCGTCTGAACCCACTGATAATCATTTGTGCAAACATAAGAATCGTAAGTTGTTTTGTACGAAGAAGCTCGCTTTGCGCAATCATAAATCCATGCATATAGCTCTCGGTTACTAAGGTTTTTCAATATTGTAGAAATCAGGATTTACTAACTTGATTTATATAACCTATCGTTTCGTATGTTTCTAAAAAATATTTAAGTCCAGGTAACAGATTCGCTCCCGCTATGTTCTTATGCAAGCTGACACGATAAGTCATTTGCTTTGATTTTTCTTCTTAATTGTTTTTTCGAATAGTGAAACCAGAAATTGATCGGTCCACGTTCAAGCGTGTCACAATCAAGACTGGACGCACCCACAAGTGGTCAGTCGATGTCATTGGAGAGCCGCTACCCTTTTTGAGTTGGAGTTGGCGCGATAATATACCTTTATCTACAGGTGATCGCATAAAGATTGAAAATATTGATTACCATACAGATTTTGTAATCACAAATGTAAAGCGCAATGATAGTGGCTTGTATACACTGAAAGCCGAAAATCGTAATGGTATAGACAAAGAAAGTATTGAGTTGATTGTTCTAGGTAAGCCTAGCGCACCCAAAGGTCCACTAGTTGTCAGTGATGTACATGCAACCGGTTGTACATTAGAGTGGGCGAAACCAGAAGATGACGGTGGTGTGCCTATTAAAGAATATGTAGTTGAGAAGATGGATACGGCCACAGGAAAGTGGGTGCGGGTAGGTCGCTCAGCAGGTGAGAAAGATCCCCCAGGTTTTGATGTGACTGGCTTGAATCCAGGATCAGAATATATGTTTCGAGTGAGTGCTGTTAACGAGGAAGGTGAGTCTGAGCCATTAACTACAATAGTGGGAGTGGTAGCCAAAAATCCTTATGAGAAACCGAGCAAACCTGGCACTCCTGAAATCACTGATTATGATAACCAGAGTATTTCACTTAAATGGATCGCTCCATCAAGTGATGGTGGTGCTCCTATCGAAAAGTACATCGTCGAAAAAAAACAGAAAAATAAACAGCCCTCTGAATGGGAAAAAGCTGTCGATGTTTCAGGAAATCAATTTGAGGTTACAATTAGTGGGTTGCAAGAATATGACGAATATCAATTCCGTGTAGTGGCAGTTAATAAGGGAGGAGCTTCACCACCTTCTGATCCGAGCAATGTCCAGATTGTCAAATATAAGAAACGTGAGTAATCCAATCTTCACTTTCCGTTAATTTCAAATATTTGATTTTAATTACAATTTAGTTAAACCTCATATCGATCGGACAAATCTCAAGCCGTTACTTATACGCGCTGGCAAACCTATCAAATACGATGTGAAGATTCGCGGAGAACCGGCGCCAACAACACTTTTATATCATAATAATTTAGAACTGAAACCGGAAGAACTATCCAGCAACTATGATATAAAAATTGTGCCATATAACGTAAAAATCTCTATAACTGAAACATTGCGACATTATAGTGGTGTTTATAAAATTTATGCTTCTAATGAACATGGCGAAGACGAAGCTACAGTCGAAGTAAATATTTTGGGTCCTCCTGAAAAGCCAAAAGGTCCTTTGGAAGTTACATGTATAACAAAAGATAGCTGCAAACTGAATTGGCAGAAACCAGATGATGATGGCGGTAAGCCAGTGACTGCATATCAGATTGAAAAATTTGATAAAAAGCAAGGGCGGTGGGTTCCAGTCGCTCGCACATCCGGCAATGATACCACAATCGAAGTCAAAGGTCTTCTAGAAGGCCATGAGTATCAATTCCGCGTCAGGGCTATTAACGATGAAGGCGAATCTGAGCCTTTAGAAACTGATCACAGTATCATTGCCAAAAATCCTTATGATGTTCCCAGCAAACCTGCCAAACCAAAAATCGATGACTACAATGAGCACATGGTGAAGCTTGTGTGGGAGCCATCAAATTATGATGGCGGTGCTCCCATAACACATTATATAGTGGAAAAAAAAGACAAATTCTCGACAATTTGGGATGAAGTCCTTACCACTGATGTAATTGGGCATTAAAGATTATGAATCCTGCCGTTTAATATAAATCCCCTTTTTTTAATTTATTTTGCTTCCAGTCCCCTCTCACGCAGGCTACGGTCGAGAAGCTTACCGAAGGAAACGTTTATCAATTCCGCGTAAGAGCAGTAAACAAGGCTGGACCTAGTGAACCCAGTGATTCGTCCGAATCACATTTAGCAAAGCCTAGAAACTGTGAGATTTATGAAAAAGTTGTGCAGCATGTATTTGCGCGAGCTTTGCTAATGCTGCTTTAACGCTTAAATTTGTACACGTTCTTTAATACTCAGTAGAAGTTCCGTTATTTTCGAATGTTTCTATATATGCTGCTTAAAGAAATCGAAATGCTAAAACAGAAAAATGCGATAAAAAATTTTCTACTTCGGTGTTCACTAAGAAAATAATAGGAACAAATTGAATATGTATCGACACAATAATATTCAAGGAAAAGTACAATTTCAGTAAAATAAGACAAGTAAAACGCTTTGAACCTAAACAGTGGTGACTTTAGACAAAAGAATTATTCATTTTTATGTTTTTCTCTCCCATCTATTTGGTACTCAAGATCGTGTGGCCTGAATAAAATTATTTCCAACAATTCTTGCTTTTGATTACAATTTAAGTAAGCACGAATGTTGAAAGCAACCCGCCTTATAAGGGGTTGCGTTACGGTGTTAAATAAACAAGATTTCGTTGACCTTGCCAAAAGTCATGGTGCGGTCAAGCGTAAGGGTTTGCACTTCGAAAAATGCAAAAAAGTACTTGTTAATGATCTTAAAATTAAAACTTCGCCCTCAACTAGGGATATGACGAGCAATATAAATTCTGGAAGTATGATGGTCGGTGACTATGGTTGCAAAAAGCTGTTTCCGCTCGCGAAGACGGTACTATTCCGACCGTGCATGTTTAAAGTTTCACTCCAGAACAGATCAACTGCTACGATGTGTATGCTTTTGTTGATTGGTATGTTTTTATGGAGATAAATGAGAACGCTGACGATCATCGGGCCCGTGTAAACTTTGATCCGTTCTTTCATAAAGATTAAAAAATTTCAAACTTCATGGGCTTAAATGTCACAAAGCAATTAGTAACTGGTAACTGGGACAAATTACTTTTTGACAATGCCAAAAACTCAAACAATTTTATTTAAGGCAATGATTGTCGAACCAAATTTCTAATCAACTATATCCCTCTAATTTCACCGTGAAACCTAAAGGTGCAGGTGCCATCCCATAGGTTCAGAAACTTGACTAATACATACTTTCAATGACAAAATATCGACCACTTGAATGGCTAAATAATGCGGATAATGATGAGAATTTTCCGTCCTTAATAAGTCTGCGCTTCCAATCTACCTACGGAACGGTATTGATGATGTGAACAAAATTTTCATCAACAAATTTACCCTGGTAGCTAAGCAGAAGTCTCATCTCTCCCAGCGCACACATGTCAATCTTCCAAAACATCACCAACCATGTTTGAGCTTAAGATTATTAATAACAACCATAAGTTCGCTAAAATGGAGAATTTTCTTCATGGAATCTTCAAGACTTGGTCAGTAGCGGAAAACTGGGACCATCTCAAAAATTTGTTTAAAAATTTAAAAATTTCTGCTTTTAAATCCTCCTAGGAAAAGCCACATTAATGTGAGTCCATTGTACCTTTAAAATTCTCAAGTAACTGCAAATGACCTTCGTATTGCAGAGATAACACCCTCCCTCTCGATTTTTTTCTTATACCTGAGGGAATTATTTTTTTCTGTTTTTAGGAAGATTTTCTTATTGGATGCGAACTTGTGAAACTACATTTTTTTAGTAGTTGTATATTGTTGTAAATCTTATGAAGAAAACAATCTTTCTAAGCAGATTCCAAACAAGTCTTCGACAGATATACTCATTGACAAAACTGCATGTTTTAAGCTTAATATCGTGATGGGCTCCTTCTACTTTCCACCAAGTATTCCTATCTGGATCATTCATGGTGAAACGCAAATACTGTGATTTCCTTAAAGGTTTCCAAAGTCTAATTCTTACTGGAGATTTTAACTCGAGACCTTCTCAGTTTGGTGGTTCAATCTCAAACAACAGCGACAAACATTTTTCAGCATTATAGGCTCTAGTAGCTTGAATTGTCTGAACAAATTGATATCAATCTTTCCTTAGTCTGATGCTGCTACTGTTGCTGGTAGTACTTCCAATTCGAGTCGCTTGATCTTTCAATGGAGTGCACGGAGATATATGCACCTCTCTACTAACTCCCGCAAACTGGAACCCGCCGCAAACTTTCATAATTTCAAAGAAACTCAAAAAAAATGAAAGACGGCAGTAAGAAAAGCCAAAAGGAAACAGAGATAATTTTCGAAATTGTCAAATCGTCGTCGTCAGATGAACAGCATGTACCCAATAGGGAATGACACAAACAACACGTCTTATCTTAGCGTGCTTAAAAGTCATGCGCCTGCAGAACATCTTATAGTGTATCTTTCTCTCCAGCGTCTTGCGGAGAATATTTCCTCTTTCATATTGAAGGAACTATCGAACGTCCTCCAATTGAGGAGAAAGTCTTCAGCTCCTGAGTGTGATGGTACTATATACCATATAGTATACCTTTCCGCTCCGCGGCTGTCTACATTATTGTACTTTATTAATTACCATTGGACAAACAACACAATTTCGAATGAATAGCGACTAATTATGGGTATGCCGATTCGTAAGTTCAACAGAAGTTTTGGTGAGCTGAAAAACTATAGACACGTATCTCTCAACCCGATTCTTATGAAGGTGCCAAAGGATAGACTTATGAGGATTTGGAATACCCGAAAGCTCATCCATGCTCGGTGTTTTGCATACTAGACATATAAAAATTTCTGACACATTTTCAACAAAATTCATTCCTTTCCAGTCTGGAAATCTACCCATTACAAATGTAAAATTAAACTAAGTCGTTTTTTTTCTATTTTTAATTCTGAAAAGAACTTTCCATATTCCGATCTGCAAGCTGCACGTTACTCGAAACTAATATCTTATCTAAACAATGATTTTACGATCTCTTCTTCTGATGGTTCTGTTGGTTCTGGAGTATCCAGCGGGTCGATTTTGAAAAAGTTATTTTTCAACCTTTACCGAACTTTTTTCTATCAGACAGCCCGTTTCTTTGGTCAGACGGTGTGAAAAAATTCGTACTCTTTTCTGTTAGCAAAACGACCTTGACCTTAATCAAAAATGAAGATCAGCACCACATGTATATTTTTGAAATCTACGATATGTTAGATGATCGCTTCATTGATGAATGTTGTGCTTTTCGTGTAAATAAAAGGCTGATAAGCATGCACTGTAAACGCGATTTGATGGCACATCCCTAACTATCAAGTGTCCCAAACATGCTTTCGCCCAATTCGGGAAAATATTATGCAGGATCGGAAGGATAAAGTGGTCGTCGCTTTTATAAGATTTCTCCCTCCATGACTTTTCAGCCCCTGACAGGTGCATTCCTCACGGCCTGGAAAGGTAAAATCATCAATAGATTTATGAGTAATCACACGTACGCCAATGCCTACTTAAAAGCGATTTAAATTGTGCCATTTAATACATGTGAAGAGTATAGCCGGCTGAAGATCTCACTTTTGGATGCAGAAAATTTTATATCATGACATAGCTTTTCAGTATTTTCAGTATGTATAACAATCTTTTTAAAACCTTTCGTGCTGGCCCATCTCAACCGGCTGACTTCCTTTCAAAACTGCTGAATATCCATTTTAATTCAACGTTGACCTAACTAGACTATTGCTTATTAACTGCGCTCTGCTTTTTAAGCATTTATTTTCCATATATATTGCAAATAAATTTACAAAGGATAGACTTAGATGCTGTCGGATAACTTAGATTATATGCTTGCATGTATTGAAAATTTTGCCGTTTTTGAGATTTGAGCTCTCGACCATTCAGTCGTTAGTCGTGTTTATTTGACTTCTCTTGCCTACTCATGCGGATGCTTTGTTTTTCTTTTTGTTTGCTTTCCCATTAATGCTCTTAATGAGCCGAAATTATAGTAATAAATCTTCTGGAATTAATACCACAAAGGATAGTGTTTATCTGATTACCATTACACCAGCCTCCTACTAAAATGAGATTTGCATCGTCAAGTTTTCCTATTAATAACAATGCACTGTCGGCATCAATTACAAAGCGCAAAGGGCCAACAAATAATAAGAGCTCATTACACCCCTGCATATATTGGTCTTAACGTTAACAAGCCTAATTGATGCATCTAAACAAAAAAAAAAAAAAGGAAGAAATTTATATTCGGAATCTCGCATACCTATCAACATGCAAATGTTTGGCGTCTCACGGTTTTATTTATTGTCATAAAGAGTGAATGGGACAAGATCTATCTTTTACCTTTTATTCTAAAAGAAGGTCTTGTCCACCATAATTAAGTTAGAACTACTTAGCTTTTCGCATTCTACTGCCCAAGGCCTTTTATTTGATACCCATATGAACGGTAACACAAAAAAATTAGTTCACTTCATCGTGATGCCCAAAATTAATTTAGAATTAACACACTTACGTTGTCGCCTATTAATCTCTTAGTTTTTTATTTGATATCCATATCACTAGTATTATTAAGAATAGATTAGTCCACTAGGGCGTTGGCAGTTTACATGTACTAATTTGAGCAATGTACAAAATAATATTAAACATTCTGTCTTGTCTACTTTCTCATAAATAAGCATAAAATTCCAAAAGTAAAGTTTTTCTTAAATTGCATGCGGAAAATTTCAGCTTTCCATCTTTTATAATTTGTGAGTGCTGATGAAAAATCAACAAACTTTTGTTTAGAAAAACGGAGTTGCGTTCACTTTACGCTTCGCTGAGGTGTTGTGCCAATATTATCCATTTTCAACACCAACTTGTGTACCAAGATTTTCAATGTTTCTACCAAGTTTGAAATTGATAGCTTTATTTAAGCAACCAGGAGAGTGTCAACAACACACACCGCACAGACGTACCTTAATTAATACAGAACTTCATGCTGATCAAAAATATATACATTTTATAGCGTCTCTGAAGCTTTCTTCCGATTGTTGCAAACATTATGACAAAATGAGTATATCCCCATCTTTTAGTGGTGGATTATGAATTGAGCCTTTTTACACATAATATTAGACATAATATTAAAAATAATATTAAGAGTGAAATCGGAACTTTTGATTATTTTAAAATTGCCTTCGCTAACATGTCCAGAATCTACAAACTTATTTTATGAATTAAAAAATTAAAAGTTTCTCAAGCCAGCCCAAATGTTTCCCTACGTCTAAATATTACAGCAAAGAAAGGGTATATAATTAGGTGTTTTTAATTTCTATAAAAAGGAAAAAAAACTCACATGTGTATTTATTCACTTTCCATTTGTCTGCCTAAAAGCGTAGGAGAAAGTCATAGATGTTGTTTGTTCTTATATTTAATATAAGTAAATCAGATGCACCACCACTTTTTAAGGTATCTATGTATTTTCAACGCAATTAGTCAGTGTTCAATTAAAAAATACGCAATACACCATCAAAATGCTATGTTTAATGCTAATTAAGGTACCTAAAATAACGTAAAGCTAATATTGCATGGCTCAATGATCACAAACAATGCGAAACTTCTTTCGATACAAGTATTATATAGATATGTAAAATACGTTTATCTGGTATTAACTTTTGAAAAATATCTTTAGTAAAACCTAGTATCAATCGCGAGCAAATGAAAAAACTCAAAATACGGGCTGGTCAGACAGTCAAATTTGACGTTGATGTGAAAGGTGAACCAGAGCCAACGTTAAGCTGGGCTTTCAAGGAAAAGGAGCTTCTTGGTACTGGGCAAATCCGCCTGGAAAATAATGACTATAATACAAAATTAGCAATATTAAATTCTACGCGACAAAATAGTGGCGTATATAGACTTAAAGCGGAAAACGTCAACGGCGTAGATGAAGCGGAAGTGGAGGTTATTATCCTTGATAGGCCAGGAAAACCCGAAGGTCCCTTGGAAGTAAGTGATATTCATAAAGAAGGATGTAAACTGAAGTTTAAAAAGCCAAAGGATGATGGAGGCGTACCAATAACTGCTTACGTAGTCGAACAAATGGATGTGGCAACAGGACGTTATGTTCCTGTGAGCACGATTGGTGCCGATAAAACTGAAATTGAAATAAAGGGTTTAGAACCGAATCATCGCTATCAGTTTCGAATTAAAGCCGTTAACGAAGAAGGTGAGTCGGATCCATTAGACACGGATTCGGCTATAGTAGCAAAAAATCCGTTTGATATTCCCACTCCTCCGGGTTTGCCTGAGTTTGAAGACTGGGATGAACATCATGTTATGCTTAAATGGGAGCCACCTATCCGCGACGGTGGCGCACCTATCAGTAATTATATAATAGAAGTTATGGATAAGAACTCAGGTGTGTTTATTAAAGCAGCGGAAACTGATAGCCCCGTTTGCAAAGGGATCGTGAAAAAATTGGAGGAAGGGCAACAGTATAAGTTCCGTGTGCGTGCTGTAAACAAAGCTGGCTTTTCGGAACCATCAGAACAAACCAACTGGCACACAGCCAAGCCACGTTTTCGTAAGTATATAATTTTGTAAGTTTAACTATAGTCTTTATAAATTTATAATTTTCTTTAGTCAAGCCTCATATCGACCGTACAAATCTTAAACAATTGGTTGTAAAAGCAGGTCTTTCCGTTAGCCTTGATGTCAGTGTCAAGGGAGAACCAGCCCCCACAGTCGACTGGTTTTTCAAGGATCAACCCTTGGCATTTGAAGATAATGGTGTACGTATTGACAATGTTGATTACAATACAAAATTTTTCGTTATGCGCGCTCAGCGCTCGATGAGCGGTAAATACACAATAACGGCTACAAACGAAGTCGGCGAGGATAAAGCTGAACTTGACATTAATGTACTCGGCAAGCCCGGGATTCCCAAGGGTCCTCTACAAATCAATGACATTACGAAACATGGATGCAAATTAAAGTTTGAAAAACCAGATGATGATGGCGGATGCTCTATTGACTATTATGAAATTGAGAAATTGGACCCACACACAGGTCAGTGGTTGCCCTGTGGAAAAAGTACGGAGACGGAAGTTAAAGTGATTGGTCTGCAAGAAGGAAAATCATATAAATTTCGAGTTCGTGCTGTCAACAAAGAGGGCGAATCGGAAAATCTAGAGACCGAGAAATCCATAATTGCAAAAAATCCCTTTGACGAGCCAGAAAAACCTGGGCGTCCGGAACCAATAAATTGGGATAAAGACTTCGTCGAGTTAAGATTTGATCCACCCAAGGACGATGGCGGCGCACCTATTCAGAAATTCATTATACAGATGAGGGATAAGTCAGGACGCGCATGGACTGACGCTGCGACCGTGCCTGGTGATCAGACTACTGCAACTATTACTGGCGTAGAAGAGGGTCAAGAATATGAGTTTCGCGTTGTGGCGGTTAACAAAGCTGGGCCTAGCGAACCTAGTGACGTCTCTAAATCTATAGTAGCTAAACCAAGATTTCTTAGACCCCACATAGACCGTAAAAATTTACAAAAGAAAACTTTACGAAGTGGTCAAATGCTACATGTTGAAGCCTTAGTTAAAGCTGAACCACCAGCAAAAATCACTTGGAAATATAATGAGGAAGCTTTGAAGTCATCTGACCGCCTTAAACTAGAAAACGAAGACTATAAAACGACTTTTATCATGCCGAAAGTGAAGCGTTGTGATAAAGGCATTTATGTAATAACAGCGATGAATGATTCTGGTGTTGATACAGCACAACTCGAATTAGAAGTATTGTGTAAGCCCACCAAACCAACGGGCCCACTCTCAGCTTCTGATGTTACGGCCGAGAGTGTTCACTTAAAATGGGACAAGCCTGAGGATGACGGCGGTGAGCCTATTGAGTGCTACGTAGTGGAGAGAATGGATATGGAAACAGGGCGTTGGGTGGCAGTGTTAACAACGAAGTCGCCCGAAGCTGATGTCACTGGTCTGACAGAAGGCAAGGAGTATTTGTTCCGCGTTAAGGCTGTCAATTCGGAGGGAGAGTCTGAACCATTAGTAACAGACATGCCCATTACAGCTAAAAATCCATACGATCTGTCTGATGCACCCGGGAAGCCCCAAATAGTTGATTGGTCAAGCAATCATGCTGTTCTAAAATGGCGGGCACCCGAGTGCGATGGCGGGGCTCCGATTACTAGCTATATTATTGAAATGACTTTGTCGAGTGGGAAGTGGCAAAAAGTATTGGAAACTAACAGTGCTGATTGCAGTGCTCAAGTGAACGATTTAATTGAAGGTAAAAAATACCAGTTCCGTGTAAAAGCTGTTAATAAGGCTGGAAAAAGTAAACCTTCTGAGCCCTCTGATCAAATAATTGCTAAAGACCGATTTGTTCCACCCAAAATTGATCGCACAAATATCAAAGATATTACTGTCAAAGCTGGTCAGCATGTTCGTTATGAAATTAAAATTTCTGGTGAACCACCTGCCAACAAAACATGGTTCCATAATAAATCCCGTATTGAAAATGACGATGTTAGTATTGACTTAGAACAATACCGAACTAAATTTTCCATTCCATTTGCGAAACGATTCCATACCGGCAAATATACTATTAAAGCACAGAACGATTCTGGTACCGATGAAGCTACTTTTGAAATCAATGTCATAGATCATCCAGGACAACCCGAGGGACCACTTCGTATATCCGATGTACATAAAGAAGGTTGTAAGCTGAAATGGAACCCGCCTTTAGATGATGGTGGTGCTCCGATTGATTATTACATTATTCAAAGGATGGATATAGAAAGTGGTCGTTGGATACCTTGTGGGCGATACAAAGAGACTTTTGCTGAATTAAATAATTTGGAACCTTTACACGAATACAATTTTAGAGTAATTGCTGTCAACGCTGAAGGCGAATCGGAGCCGCTTAAGGCAGATCACTCAATTGTAGCTAAAAATCCCTTTGATGAGCCTGGAAAACCTGGTACACCTGAAGTTATTGACTGGGATAAGGACCATGTTGAACTTGCATGGAAGGCGCCGATCAATGACGGTGGTTCACCTATTTCCTCTTATGTTGTGGAGAAACGCGAAAAAGGTTCTGACAAATGGATTAAAGGCGCTGAGATTCCCGTTACTTTCAGTGGTGAAATCTGTAAAGGAATTGTGCCAAATTTAGATGAGAATGTTGAATATGAATTTAGAGTGAAGGCAATCAATGCTGCTGGTGCAGGCGACCCTTCAGATGCCAGCAAGTCTATCATCACGAAGCCACGCAAGCGTAAGTTTGACAGAAAAAAAAAATTTGGTACATTATTTTAGTTCACATATTGGAAAATTTATACACGATCTCTAAGTATTTAGACAATTTTTATGCCTGTAACTTTGAGAGTTTTGCTCTGAAGATTTTTATCTACTAAAATCTGTAGGGTTTGGTTTTTAGTTATTGCATATAATGATATTACTCGTACCCACAGCGTAGCAAGGATATGCTTCAACTTATAGGTTACAGTAAGTTGTACGTTTAAAATATACATATGTTTTGGATTATTGAAAAAAACAAGCCATTAACTTCATGACGCTATATATGACTTATCCATAATTTATTAAATCTCGGAATTGTGTGCGTACATACACAGAACTTGTGTTAAAAGGCAGGCTGGAAAGAAAATAATTTTTTTCCTTCGAAAGCAGAAGTGTTAAGAGTTTATGTTGTACAGTACAGCGCGTTCTTTTGCCGATTTGGGTTTTATTCAATGTCTCCAAAAAGTTGAAATCTTTTAGCTAAAGTAGAAACCTATATCTCACTATTTGTTGCCAGAAGAATACTTACTATAGGGACAGGCATGCTTAAGACGATTAGCATTTTGGTACTGATTAAGAAAATGTTTAACGTTTATGGTCTATGAAGCAATACTTTGTGTAACAAACTGGTTTGTATCTCGAAATTTGGTCGGGCTTTGCTATATATTTATACATCAGGGTATTGCTTCTCTTGTTAAACGAAACGGGTACGAGAGACCTCACTCTGCCTAATGAGAATATTGCGTCTATGTGCACAGTTCCGTTTCTTGCAGTTTTATCAGAAAACTTTCTCTCCCGTACCCAGTTTCCAGTTAATATACTATCTGACAAGAGACTTTTACTACGTGTTCTTCGTTACTTTCTTGTTTTTTTATTTTGGTATAAGGGGGACTCCGAAGCAATCTTTTGCCTGATACTGCCCACAGCCCACTGCTGGAATTTCGTGGCCCAATTTGAGGCAAACGCTTGCTCGGTGTAGGATTGCATTGCAGCCGGTTGCATGAATGAAAGAAAGTCAAAGATATTACATCTGCCTTTATATTTGCAGAAGAAGACGGGATACACGTCGATATGGGTCTCCATCTGGCACTTGGGAACAATCGACCTCAGGTCGTTAAGTGTGCATTTTCTCACTTCGAGCGATAAGTATACGTTTTTCTACTCCAAGCATCGCCGGGCAGTATGGGATTAAGCCTTCGTGGCAGGAATTCCCATCTGGTTAAATACGTTTGTGTGTTGCAAATTTTTTCGCAAAATGTGTGCACGGCTTCCTTTTGATGGTTGGTATTAAAAAAAAATACAGAAAATTCTTCAAACGACGAATTATAATAACTTAAATGAAGCAAAACAGAGGAAAGTGATAGTTAGCTATTAAAACAAAAACGAGGCTATAAATAATACGTACTACACATTAACCTTGTCAAAAATTGTAATGAAGTAGGAAAATTGTAAAGTAGTAGTATAAACTTCCCTTCTTTAAAATTTAGATGTTAAACAGGTTAAATTACCCAGAGTTTGTGAGCTAAGGTTACTACTGCGACGGCAAACTGATAGTAAGTCACTATTAAAAAAAAAGAACAAGTAAGAAAGTTATATTTGGCGAGGGCCCAATCTCGTATATCCACCACAATGCTTTCGCATTCTACTCTGACAGTGGTTTTAATTGATACCTACATCAATGGTATTATTAAAAAAATTTAATGCAGTATCTACCATATTCATTTTAGAATTAACCTATTTTTAGGCACATAATTTATATTCATTTGAGGAATGTACAAAACAGTTTTAAACATACTGCCTTGTTTGCGTTATGATAAATAAGCATAAAATCGAAAAAAAAATAAAATTTCATCACTTGTAACTTTACGTGGCCATGGCCGCTTATTTCCATGTTTGTATATAAATAGCAGAAAAATAGCATGCGGATAATTTCAGCTTTCCATCTTCTATAATTTATGAGTGCTGAGTAAAAACCAATATATTTTTGTTAAAAAAATGCGGCTGCTTTTATTTTGGGCTCCATCGCGCGCTTCAGTTTTGACCAATTTGGCGCATTTTCACTACCAACCTGCGTGTAGAAACTTCCAATGTTTCTACCAAATTTAAAGCTGCTATTTTTATTTTTGCAACCAGGGGAATGCCAACAACACATAGAGTCACAGACCGACAGACGTGGCTAAATTAACTCAGGATTTAACGTTGATCAAGAACATATATACTTTATAGCGTCTCTGAAGCTTTCTTTTGGGTGTAACATATATTATGAAATAAAAAAACAACATGAGTATACCCCCATACTACAATGGTGGGTGTAAACAGAAAAAAACAATTACTTCGCAGGGATGATCATCGAATAACGATGCCGTTTATTAAATTGTCGTTACATTTTATTCAAAATTTGGTCTTTCTTGTATTTCTTTGTTTGCTTATTGACTATTTACAATTTTGCTTAGTGTCAATGAAATTATTGCTAAGGTAACACTATGTCAATTGTACGATTCATGGAATTATGTCAAGCATTTGACACTTTAATGTGTGCTATTAAATAGTGTTTATATAGCATTTCCACAACCCTGGCATCCCTCTATGAAACAGGACGTTTCTTTTTTCGGTGCAGAAAATTTTTGAAAACTTAAAAAAAACAAACCCCCACCTGCTGTTTTCAATTTATCCCTGCAAGACTTATTTGGACATCTCTGAATTACATTGGACATCAAGGAGCGGCAATTTAAGTGGACTTCTTAAATCTTTTAACATACAAGGTTGTTTGTCCGTCTCTGTCGGTTTCTTCAGAACCTGCTGGTCTTCCAGATCCCTTTTGATTCCCTCGGTAAGTCGGTTGCTTTTTTGTCAATAGTCGAAAGTTAAAAGTCGCCCGCACCGCAAGGGGGTCCGGCTTACAAAAACGCTGTCTAACGGTGAAAATTAAAAAACATTGTATGCACCAGTTACAGTCAGAGTTCTTTCAAGAGAAAAAACTCCAACCAGGAAAAAAATCTTAAAAAAAAATGTTCATAAGGATAGTTTATCCGAAGAAGATTTGTCTATGGAGGTCGACATCACAACCTCAAATTCACCAGTCCTACCTACTACTATAAGTAAGCCAATGATGATTCCTAACAAGGATAGTGTGGAGCATAGTAGTCCTCAAAATAGCCCCATAAAAGGAAAAAAACCTAGATCTAACAAGTTAGAGTTTTTACAGTGACCGGAGAGTGCTATGTTTTCCTTGAAGTCTGTAATAATAATACAGACAAACAAGTACGTCTCAGTTCAGATTTGGTCTTGTTTAAGCACATTGATGACCTAAAATTTGATGGTCTGATTAGCATCAAAACCATTGGCAATGGCAAAGCTAAATTTTGCTTTCATAGTGCGGTGGATGCCAATAGTTTTATTAAAAATAATTTCGTTCGAAATTTTGCGAAGCTTATATTTCCAGGAATTTTAGGGATTTCAGGAAAAATTCGTCCTTCTATCAGATAGGAAGACTTTTTGAATTTCGCTATTTCTGAAATTGAGATAGTTTCCGTCAGGAGATTTCATCCCTCAAACAAAGAAATATTCATCCCAACAAACAGCATGAAGATTGGCTTCAAAGGAAATTTAATCCCCATATTGAATTACTGTAATGTCCCAGCTATTAAACTCTGTTTCAATTGCGGCCGCTTTGGCGACATTGCCAAATTTTGCAAGAGCAGGGAAGGCAGATGCTTGAACTGCGGTAAGTCGCCGGCCTACCCCATCAACTCTTGCAATCTAATCAAATGCTTAGGTTGTGGGTCTTTGCACCATAATGTATTTTGTAGAGAGTGTCCAAAAAGGAAGAAGTAGGAAGACATTAAAAATATCTTAACCATCCAAAATATCTCTTTTAAAGAGTACAAAGAAAAATTTTCTACCAATCCATTCAATCTATTAGACAACAACTACGATGAAGATTTCCCGGCAATGAAGAACAGTACTATATTCAACAACTAACAAATCCGACTCTAGAGTCAAACAACATTTTAGTGACAAAAAACTTTAATGTGGTAGCTAAAAATAGAACGGATATTCCCAAACCCACGCAAAGGGCGATCCACAAGATGTCCTCGTATTACAGTTCTAAGATACAGGAACTAAAAAAATCTCCCCAACACTCTGAAAAGTATATTTGCACAAATAACCACAGGTCGACAGAAATGGAAAAATTATTGGAAAAGATTTTCAGAATTCTTTTCACCACTCCTTATGAAGAAAAACTAAAAACCATCCAAACAGAAATTGTAACCCTAGAATCAAAATTTAGCCTTTTAAAACAAGGTACATCTAATTCGATCTTAACCTGCCCTAGTATATCTCATTGATCTCCTTCTTACAATACGATATACAAAGTTTCAGGCGCAATGCCTATTTACTGGATTACTTCCTTAATTCCAGCCGAACCGATTTCGCAATTTTGAGTGAAATTTACTTCTCTGATGATAGCATATCAGATCTCAAAATCCCCAATTACAATTCCGCTTATAAATACAAAAGTGATGCTCGACGGTTATTACAATGTCATTATTGCAGGAGATTTTAACGGAAGACACCCTTGCTTTGGTGATTCTTTGTCAAACAGTAAAGGCGAAGCTTTGCGTGAAAGTATGGAATTCAGTAATTTCTACTGTCTTAATGATAACACTCCGACCTGCTTGCAATCTACCATTTCCAATGGTCGTGACAGTGTTTTAGATCTTATTTTCACTAATTGAACCAATATTACCTTTAAATGGGATGTCAAAAAAAAACTTTATCTTGGAAGCAGTCACCATTTTCCTATATTCTTTAGTGCAAATATCTTATCTTTATTTAAGATAAATGATTTAACTTCACGGAAAAAACTTTTACATAATCTTACGCACATAAATATTGAGTCCATTCAGAACTTATTTCAGCACGAAATTATTAACGTCATATCAAATATACAAATTTCCAATTCTTACTCACCAAAACCTTGGTGGGATGGTTTGCTCGCAACGTGCTTCCGTAAATTACAAGCAGCAAAAGAATTTTGATGATTTTAAACTATCTCAAAAAGACGGTTAGAAAAGCCAAGAGAAGTCACCGGTCTCAAGTAATTGAAGTGTTGTGTATAAATGGCAACACAAAACCCTTTTGGATATTTTTCAATGGACATCGTATTACAAAAAGGAATAATAAACACCTTATTCGGAATGATGAGAATAACAAACCATACCTAGAATGGGTTAAAGCCCAGATTTCCACAACAAATGCTCTCAAGATTCTCTGGCTTAACTTTCAGGTGGAAGATATCTCTGCGTTTTCATTGGAAGTACTTTTACACATCCTTCAACTAAAAAAGAAAGGAGCAGGTCATGATGGCATTAAATACGAAATGGTAAAAGTTATTTCCGTTTCAAACCTTTCAGCTCTGCTTTCTGCAATAAATGATCGCTGGACGGCTAACTATTTTCCTACAGGTTGGCGTACAATTAAAATTGTAGGCATTCTTAAAACTGGAAAAGATTTTGAAAACTTTACAAGTTTCAGACCTATATTCCTCCTATCTGTACTTTTAAAAATTACAAACGAAATGATTAAAGAAAGACTCACTAAACTTCTGCACAACTCACAACTGCTTCCCTCTAGGTCCTATGCTTATCAGAAACACATTTCCATGAGTATTTGTCTAAATGAGGTTCTTTTCACAATAGCAAGTGAGCAAGAAAATGGTAACCAGTTATGTTTAGTTTAGACATCAATAAAGCATATGACTGCGTCGATCTAGGGAAATTAGGTCAAATTCTAACTGATTTTAAAATACCGTCACAGTGTAGACTGTGTATTCTAAATTCCCTTTCGTCGCGAACTCTTGTGATGGGATCAAATTCAGTCGAAGTTTGTGGGACTCTACCTCAAGGCAGCTGTCTCAGCCCATTACTTTTCAATCTATATACAGCAGACTTACATCGATCACAGGACAATACAACCCATTTATTTCAAAATGCTGATGATTTCTTAATTATTTCTGCTGGAAAATGGTTAGTAGAAGCAGTTCATTATCATTACCGAGATACTCTTGAAAATTGCTACACAAGCTTAAACGTTATCAAACTTTTAAACAATCTACGAAATAGACTCCCACCAAAGAAAGCTTTAAATGTCTATAAATCTATTGTTCATTCGAAAATTGAATATTCATACTCCACATCGTGCAATTTCCATGCGCACACAATTAATACACAAGTAAAAAAATACTAAACTTTCAACACTCAATTCTAAGCCGCTGTACTGGTCTGTCCCCGACGAGTCCAATCTTACATTCCATTTCGTAAGAACTTCCTGTAGCAAAAGAACTTCTTTCTTCTTTTAACTGCAAAAGAACTTCTCAAGCTAAAAATTTTTAAATCTGCTTTTTACGATAAAGTCGCCTCCAAACACAATGATGTCTTCAGTAGTTACAGTAACATTTTCAATAAAGTTAACACAATATCTCCTTGGAATAATATTATTCACGAAAAGTGCGTCTGGGAATTAAACATACTCAATTCGATCACTAAATCAAAAAAAATCGGTATAGGTTTTGTCTTCGAACTGTATGTCGGCAAAAACTTAATTACCTTATTGAAAATAATTTGAAAATATACGCAACAGATGGATCAGTAAATTCGGACATTTCTAGCTTCTCAGTCATATTTATCATATTTATCATCCACCTTCATTGAACTTCTGGCCGTCAGACAGGCAATTCTCTTTGCAATAGAGAACAAAATTAAAAAATTTAGCATGTCTCTCTGACAGCAAATCTGCTCTGATGCTAATCAAGAACAAGGATCCATACAACATGTACTTTTTTGAGATTTACGACCTTCATTCACTATCTACCCAGTGAAGCTCTCCTGCTAATTGAAAAAGTTATTGTAAAAGAATGGAAAGACGAGTATCATATTCTAGCTGGAGAAAAAAATGACCGGCTTTTTTACAAAATTTACCATTTTCTGATACCTAAACTTTTACCTAAAGGAAAATTTGCATCGTAGGAATTTAAAATACGTCATAGACTTATGAGTAATCACACTTACGATAAGGTATACTTAAAAATGATCAAGGTCTCTTCCATTGATAGTTGCGAGGAATGTACCGCTACTGGGTCTGCCCAACATCTAGTCTTTGAGTGCAAGAGTTTTGACATCCTTAGGCAGTCTTTCAGTATATTTAGCTTATATAACAATTTATATATGTTTCGTGCTAGAAACCTTACGTATCTTAAGCAACTGATTGCCTTTATCAAATCAGCTGATCTTTCTTTCTGATCTTCTATACTCATAATTTTGTCTATAAACACAAATCGCCCATACTTTTTTCTTCTCCGGCATTCTTAGCCGCAATTTCGACTGTACCGCATCTTACGGAAGCCTATGAGAATAACTGCGGAGTAGAACATCTCCCGTTTAAGAAGCATAAGCATCACCAAAAAAAGCGCTTATTTTACGTTTCGTAAAATCACAATTATATCATCAATGTAATTTTGTTTACTGGATTTAGGTCTAAATTGATTTAAACAGGCCTCGTCCATATCCAAACAAAAAAAAAACATTTCCAAAGCTTATAAATTTGATTACGCATCGTATATTTAATATGTGCTCTTTACATTTTTTAGTTGCTCCGAAAATTGATCGCCGCAACATTAGAACTTATAACATTAGAGCAGGCGAACCCATCTTTTTGGACATCAATGTTGCCGGTGAACCAGCGCCACATGTACTTTTGACTCAGAATAATAAATCAGTCCATCAAACATGTTCGCGATATATTGAAACCATACCCTACAATATAAAGTATATTAATAATAACCCAGAACGTAAAGATACAGGTGTATATAAACTACTTGCCACCAACACGTATGGGCAGGATACTGCTGAATTCCAAATTAACGTCATAAGTAAGTAAAACACAAAAAAAAGCTTATTAAATTATAAAGATTAATACACAGGCTTTTCTTCTTTTTGAAGCTAAACCTGAAAGTCCTGAAGGCCCTCTTGAAGTATCAAATATACACAAAGAAGGCTGCAAATTAAAATGGAAAAAGCCGAAAGACGATGGAGGAGAACCAATTGAGGCATACTTAATTGAGAAATTTGACACAGAAACTGGTGTGTGGCTACCTTGTGGCAAAAGCGATACTCCGGATTTCAATATTGAGAGCTTACAGCCTGGTCATGAATACAAATTTCGAGTCAAGGCTTTGAATAAATTGGGTGAATCTGAACCGTTAGAAACTTTCGGTGCGATCGTTGCAAAGGATCCATTTAGTACTCCTTCTAAACCAGGATGTCCGCAAGTGATTGATTGGACAGCTAACAAAGCTGAGTTAGTCTGGCAAGAGCCTGCCAGTGACGGTGGTTCGCCCATACTTGGCTATGTGATCGAAAAGAAAGATAAATACAGCGGTGCAATGTGGGAAAAAGCGATGGAAACTGAAACTTCTGATCCTGTTGCCATCATTAACGGTCTCATTGAAGGTAACGAATACCAATTTCGAGTTATGGCTGTTAATAAAGCTGGTCAGTCAGAACCGTCGGAGGTCAGTAAGATGTTTATTGCAAAACCACGCTTTCTTAGTCCTAAAATTGATCGCCGAAATTTGCGGGATATCACGATATCTGCAGGCTCAACACTAAAATTGGACTGCAAAATATTAGGCGAGCCTGCTCCTAAGATTGAATGGAGATTTTCGAATTGTCCCTTGCAGACAGGAAAAAATATTACAATTGATTCAATTGACTACTACACTAAACTTATCATTCGACCCACTGAAAGAGGCGATTCCGGCGACTATACGATTACAGCAACCAATAGCTCTGGCAAAGATAGTGTTCAAATTAAAGTAACAGTAACGGATAAACCAAGTGCACCTAAAGGGCCACTCCAAATTTCGGATATTCATAAAAAAGGCTGCCACCTCAAATGGAAAAGGCCTGACGACGATGGGGGTACATGCATTGAATATTTTCAGGTGGACAAACTAGACTCGGAAACAGGATGTTGGTTGCCATGCTGTCGCTCTACAGAACTTCAGGCAGACATAATGGGTCTAAAAGAAGGCGCAGAGTACAAATTTCGCGTAACAGCTGTCAATTCTGAAGGTGAATCCAAACCACTTGTAAGTGATGATTCGATTATAGCTAAAAATCCGTTTGATGAACCCGGAAAGCCTCAAAATCTTTGTGTAATAGATTGGGATAAAGATCACGTAGATCTATCATATTTGCCACCATTGGATGACGGCGGTTCACCTATTACCAGCTATATAATTGAAGCTTTTTGCCATAATAAGTGGGAGAAAATGTTAGAGGTTTCTGAGGGGCAAAGAAAAGTTACTGTTCCAGATCTGGTTGAAGGGCAAAGTTATGAATTTCGCGTTTCGGCTGTCAATGCTGTTGGACCTGGTGAACCTTCAGACTGTACATCCCAAATCGTCTTGAAATCACGCAACAAGGCTCCACTCATTGATCGTACAAATCTTATTGAAATTCGCATTAAAGCTGGTCAACTTTTCACATATGAATGTAAAGTATCTGGTGAACCTGTACCAAAGACGAAGTGGTTTTGTAAGAAACGAGAAATTGTATCGAAGGACAATGTAAAGGTATCTCATGCTGATTATATTACTAAGTTGAAAGTGTCTAATGCGACTAGAGAAAATTCTGGTACGTATACCGTTCACGCTGAGAACCTTAATGGTACAGACAGTGCGGACGTTAAAGTAGTTGTCATAGATCGACCAGCACCCCCTAATGGTCCTCTTAAAATAGACAAACTTCACGCAAAAGGTTGTGTACTACATTGGAATCCCCCGGACGACGATGGCGGTCAGCCTATTGAAAGTTTTACCGTAGAAAAATTGGATGAAATTACAGGTAGATGGGTATCCGCTGGGGAAACTAACGGTCCTATAACAAGTTTGGAAATAAACGGTCTTATACCAGGACATAAATATAAATTTCGTGTCCGTGCTAGAAATCGTCAAGGCACTTCAGACCCATTAACTGCACCGCAGGCTACTGTAGCAAAGAATCCCTATAATGAGCCTGACAAACCCGGTATTCCTATAATTAGAGGTTATGATAAAGAAGTGGTGGATTTGGAGTGGAGTCGTCCTGAAAGTGACGGGGGATCACCCATCACCGGCTATATCGTTGAAAAGCGCGATAGGTACTCACAAGATTGGGATCCTTGCGCCGAAGTGGATGGTGATATCCCGAATTGTGCCGTTACCAACTTGGTGGAAGGTGTTAAATATGAATTCCGCGTACGCGCGCTTAATAAGGCTGGAAAAGGTGAACCGAGTGACGCATCCGCGTCTCACGTAGCTCGCGCCAAAAATACACCACCCAAAATAGACCGCAATTATATGTTGGATGTTAAGATACGGGCGGGAAATACAGTTGAATACGATGTTCCAGTCAGTGGAGAGCCAGTTTCAAATAAGGAGTGGTCTCATGAAGGCCAAATAGTAATTAATACGGATAGGCTTAAGATCGTAAGTGAAGACTACCGTACAAAATTACGTATTGTTGATACGAAACGAGCAGACACAGGTGTTTACACATTAACTGCTCGTAACATCAATGGCATAGATAAAGCCACAGTAAAAGTTACTGTGCTGGATGTACCATCACTTCCTGAAGGCCCACTGAGAGCTTCCGAAATATCTAAAAACTCTATCACATTACGCTGGCGTCCACCAAAAGACGATGGTGGCTCTGAAATTACACACTATGTCGTGGAAAAAATGGATAATGATGCCATGCGTTGGGTACCGGTTGGAGATTGCGCTGATTGCGAAATTCGTGCTGAAAATTTAATTGAAAACCATGTTTATAACTTTCGGGTGCGTGCTATTAATAAGCAGGGTCAGTCACAAGCTTTAGGAAGCACACAACCTTTTACTGCTAAGGATCCATTTAGTCGACCCGACAAGCCTGGTCAATTGTATGCAGGTGATTGGGGAAAAGATTTTGTGGATTTGGAGTGGGCCGCACCAAAACGTGATGGAGGATCACCTATTACGGGATATATTGTAGAGAAACGCCCCAAATTTGGTCAATGGGAAAAGGCACAACACGTACCTGCCGGACTAACTCAAGCTCACATTTCCGGTTTGATAGAGGGCGGAGAATATGAATTCCGTGTTGTTGCAATTAACCGTGCTGGTCACAGCGATCCATCCGATCCCTCCTTACCTATTATTTGCAAACCTCGTTTTATGGCACCGCATTTTGATAAATCACTTCTTGAAGATATCATTGTTAATGCCGGCAAACATTTAGGATGGACTTTGCCAATTGAAGCATCGCCTAGGCCAACGATAAAATGGTTTTTCAATGGCAAAGAAATAGAACCATCTTCCCGTATTGAAATCAGCCTATTTCAAAATGAGCTTACTTTTGAAATATCTAATGCTCTCCGGAGTGATGAAGGCCGTTACACATTGAACTTAACAAACGAACATGGATCCTTTGAAGCATCTGCTCATGCAACGGTTGTAGACAGACCCAGTCCACCGATGAAGATCTTAGATATTGGCAAAGTTACTCGAGACGGATGCCGTCTTAAATGGAATGTACCTGAAGACGATGGAGGATCTCCAATTCTTCACTATATTATAGAGAAAATGGATTTATCACGTGGTACGTGGTCCGATGCCGGGATGAGTACTCACCCAGTACATGATGTTACCCGTTTAATTCACCAAAAAGAATACCTATTCCGTGTGAAAGCTGTAAACGCTATTGGGGAATCCGAGCCTCTCGAAGCAGAAAAAAGTATCATTGCCAAAAATGAATTTGATGAGCCTGATGCTCCAGGCAAGCCGATTGTGACTGATTACGATCAAGATCACGTTGACCTAGAGTACAGCCCTCCTAAATCGGACGGTGGTGCCCCACTTATTGAATACATCATCCAAAAAAAAGAAAAAGGTAGTCCATATTGGATCAATGCATTGCACATTGCACCAAGTAAAACTACAGCCACAGTTCCGGAGTTAGCAGTAGGACACGAATATGAATTCCGTGTTATAGCAGTTAATGAAGCTGGTCAATCAGAGCCGTCTGAGCCATCAGATATGATTCAAGCGAAAGCCCGATACTTAGCTCCGAAAATTCTTACGCCTCTGCACGATATTCGCATCAAAGCTGGACTCATTTTTCATACCGATATTGATTACATTGGTGAACCAGCCCCTGAAGTTTTTTGGGATTTAAATGGTGAGCCACTTAACAATGGCGAACGTTCCACAATTACATCGATTGGTCGCCATACTGTCGTGCACATCGTAAATTGCAAGCGGAACGACTCAGGGCGATATCATGTATTACTTCGCAATAATTCTGGCATTGACGAAGGCAGCTTTGAACTCATTATCCTGGATCGTCCGGGACCACCTATTGGCCCTCTCGTATATGAAGAAATATCAGCAAACTCCGTCACAGTGTCGTGGAAGCAGCCCAAAGATAACGGTGGCTCCGAGATATCGTCGTATGTGATCGAAAAACGTGATGTTACACATGGTGGTGGATGGGTACCAGCTGTTACATATGTAAATGCGAAGTATAATCATGCCGTAATTCCTCGATTGCTAGAAGGCACACAATACGAATTTAGAGTTATGGCAGAAAATTTGCAAGGGCGCTCAATTCCTTTAGCATCAGAGGAACCAGTCATAGCTAAAAACCAGTTCACAGTTCCAGGAATTCCTAGCAAGCCAGAAGTTTCAGATGCTGATAAAGATCATATATCTATTAAATTTAAACCCCCGATTAGCAACGGTGGCTCGCCTGTTATTGGCTATGACATAGAACGGCGTGACAAAGCAATGGGTCGGTGGATTAAGATTAATGGGGAACCAATTTCCATTTGTGAATACACTGATGATCGCGTTTGCAGCGACCATCAATATCAGTATCGAGTGTCAGCAGTAAATGCTGCAGGCAACGGCAAATTTTCTGAACCTTCCAATATTATATCGGCTAAGCCAATGTGTGAAAGACCGCGCCTATATCTAGATGCATTAATTGGTCGTAAAATTAAAGTACGTGCTGGAGAACCAGTTAAAATTACCATCCCAATTTCAGGGGCTCCAACGCCTCTTGTTGAATATAAATTAAACAACTTGAAAATTTCCCAAAATAATCGCATATCCTATAATTCTAACTCTGATCAGACTACCTTCCGTATCGATGATTCAACAAGGCAAGACACTGGCACATATTCCGTAGTGTTATCAAATGATTTCGGTAAGGACTCCGCTGAACTTGAAGTCATTGTTGTTGATATACCTGCTCCACCAGAGGGACCACTTACTTACACTGAAGCTGCTCCCGATCATATTTCTCTGTCATGGTATCCACCTAAAGATAACGGTGGTAGCGATATTTCCGGTTATATTATCGAATTTTGTGAATATGGCAGCGAGAACTGGCGACCCGCTCCTGGGTACTGTGTCAAAACTAACTATACTGTAAAGGGGCTCACCGAAGGTAGAAAGTATGTATTTCGTGTAAAAGCTGAAAACATATATGGCATGTCGGAACCATTAAATGGTAAGCCAGTTATTGCAAAGTCTCCATTTGATCCACCAGATGCACCAAGTCAACCGGATATAGTAGCTTACTCCCCTAATTCAGCTACTATAGCTTGGCATCCACCAGACTACTGTGGTGGTAAACCCATAAATGGGTATTTAATAGAGAGGCGTGAACGAGGGGGTGAGTGGTTGAAGTGCAATAACTATCCGACACCAAACAGCAGTTATACAATTTCTGACTTAAGAGAAGGCGGCCGATATGAGTTCAGAGTTGTTGCTGTCAATGAAGCTGGCCCTGGCAAGCCATCTAAAGCGTCCGAGCCAGTTACTGCCGAAATGCAAAGATATAAGCCAGACCCTCCAGAGCCACCCAAACCAGATCGTATTACTAAGGACACCACAACTATTTCATGGCGTCCACCAAGAAACGACGGAAAATCCAAAATCAAAGGGTACCTTTTAGAAATGAAATTGAAAAATTGCAAGGATTGGGTTCCCGTTAATGATTTACTTGTTCACAACACAGTTCATACTATTCCAAATTTAAAAGAAGGAGAGGAATATTCATTCCGGGTTATAGCCGTAAATGAAGTGGGACAATCTAATCCGTCAAAACCATCCAAACCCATTATCATTGAGGAACAACCTAATAAACCATGTTTAGATTTAAGTGGAATAAGGGATATAGTCTGCCGCGCGGGCGAAGATTTTAGTATCCATGTGCCTTATATGGGATTTCCCAAGCCTGTGGCTCAATGGTTTGCAAACGATGTTTTACTACAAGATGATGGACAACGTTTATTCCAACACTTAACAGACGAAGCTGCCAGTCTTGTCGTAAAAAATTCCAAACGTCTGGATTCAGGACAATATCGATTACAACTGAAGAACGCATCTGGATTCGATGCGGCCACATTTAATGTTAAAGTACTCGATCATCCTAAACCTCCATCTAATTTGCGTGCTGATGAATTTGCAGGCGACGCCTTAACACTTTTCTGGAATCCACCTAAGGATGACGGTGGATCTTCAGTTACCAACTATATAATCGAGAAAAAAGAAACTCGTTCAACGGGAGGTTGGAGTAAAGTTAGTAGTTATTGCACAACTCCATTTATACGAGTTCGTAACTTAAGCATCGGCAGGGAGTACGATTTTCGAGTGATAGCTGAAAACAAATATGGATCATCGGAACCAGCCCATACGTCTGAGCCGATACGTGCACGGCATCCTTTCGATGTGCCTAATGCTCCTGGGGTTCCAACTGTTGTTGATTCTACGGAAGATAGCATCACCATCTCATATATCAAACCAAAACACGATGGTGGTTCGCCAATAACAGGATACATAATTGAAAAGCGATTAATTAGTGAAGATACATGGACTAAAGCCGTTCAGTTGCTTTGCCCTAGTTTAACGCAAAAGATACCGAACTTAATTCAAGATGCCAAATATGAGTTCAGAGTAGCTGCTGTAAATAGCGCTGGCCAATCTGCATTTAGTCTGCCCAGTGATCCAATATATTGTCGACGGCCCCCTTATGCCCCGAAAATTACTTCGGATTTATCCATTCGCGATATGACAGTAATTGCTGGCGAGGAGTTCCGAATAACGGTACCTTATCAGGCCAGCCCTGTACCGACACCATCTTGGACAATTAATGACGAAGATGTTATCCAAGATGACCGCATTAAATTCGAAACAAACAACTATAATTCTATTTATTACAATAAAAATGCTAAAAGGTCTGATAGTGGCTCATACACAATTACTTTAAGGAACAGTAAAGGCTACGATTCCGCAGCTTGTCATGTTATTGTCGTTGACAGACCAGGTGTTCCTCAAGGTCCTTTAAATGCATATGATATCACTCCAGACACATGCTCACTGTCGTGGAAAAGTCCTCTAGATGACGGTGGTTCAGCGATCACTAATTATGTTGTAGAAAAATCAGATATAAATGGTACAGTATGGGTTAAAGTAAGCAGTTTTGTTCGCAATATTCATTATGATGTAATGGGACTGGAACCTTCTCGAAACTATCGTTTTCGGGTGCGCGCAGAAAATCAATATGGTCTTTCAGACGCGCTTGAAATTGATGAAGCTATAACGGCTAAATACCAGTTTACAGTCCCCGATGCACCCGGTCAGCCCAAAGTTATCGATTGGGATTCTGGAAATGTGACACTTCTGTGGACTCGTCCGGGTAGTGATGGTGGCTCCCGTATTCAGGGTTACCAAATTGAATATCGCGACGTTATTAATGAGACATCGTGGAACTATTACGAATTTCTAGTAAAAGATGCAAAATATCAGCTCTATAATCTTACAAATGGCTGTGAATATGAATTTCGAATAAAAGCAAAAAATGTCGCCGGTTTTAGCAAACCATCCCCATCTTCGACGCGTTTTAAATGCAAAGGCAAGTTTACGGTTCCATCACCACCAAGCACACCACACGTTGTTAAAGTTGGCAAACATTTCGCTGAGTTGAAATGGGAAAAACCTCATAGTGACGGGGGCTCACGTATTACAGGTTATTGTGTTGAACGACGTGACTTAGGTGGCGCTATATGGGTGAAATGCAATGACTACAACATTTTGGATACTGAATATTCAGTTTTCAACTTGATTGAAATGGGAGTCTATGAATTTCGAATTTATGCCATGAATGCAGTAGGTCGGTCCGAACCCAGCATTTGCACTATGCCCATAAAGGTATGTGAAGTTTTAGGGGGCGAAAAACCCGAATGGGTTACACATTTGCAAGACCGACTGGCTCCTTGCGGCAAAGATTTCTCATTGCAATGTCAGGCCACTGGTAAGCCAGCCCCAAGCGCAAGATGGCTACGAAATGGAAAAGAGATTCCAATGGGAGGCGGCCGCATAACAAGCGATAACAAAGATGGGATTTTTCGCCTACACTTTTCAAATATACAAGCTGGTGACGATGGCACTTATACATGTGAAGCTATTAACTCCTTGGGTTTTGTTCACACATCCGGTTATCTGAAAATTGGATCACCACCGGTTGTTAATAGATGCCCGAGCGAACTTGTTTTGGCTGAAAATGATAATACCAAAATAAAGATTTTCTATGGTGGCGACCAGCCAATGGCTATAAGTATAAGCAAAAACAATGAACTAATATCTGATACGGGGAATGATTCCCATTTTAAGCTCACCCAATTTGATGAATATATAGCCTTTTTTATACGGGATATTATAAAAAGTGACTCAGGTCTTTACCAAGTTGTCTTCAGCAACGACTCAGGAATTGCAAAGGCACAGTTTAATGTTCATGTGACTGGATTACCCTCAGCGCCGATTGGTCCATTGGGGGTATCACATGTAAATAAACACTCGTGTACATTAACTTGGCGTCCACCTACGTATGATGGAGACTTGCGGATAACGCATTATATTGTTGAACGTAAAGATATAACTTCATCACATTGGATAACGGTATCTAGTTTTTGTAAAGACACGTCTTTTAATGTACAAGGACTTATTGAGCACCAGACGTATGTTTTTCGTGTTATGGCTGTTAACGATAATGGAATGGGCGCACCATTGGAGGGATTGAATCCTGTTGTAGCGAAAGCTCCTATTGATCCGCCGTCTCCACCTGGCATACCAAGAATTCTCGAAATTGGTGAAGATTTCGTACATTTAGAATGGGATAAACCCTTATCGGATGGAGGGGCTTACATACAAGGCTACTGGATTGACAAACGGGAAGTGGGCAGTGAAACATGGCAACGTGTAAATGTTATCATTTCCGTTGCCAATCAAATTAACTGTCCTAATTTAATAGAGGGACGTCAATATGAGTTTCGCGTCTTTGCTCAAAATGAAGCTGGCCTCTCCTCCGAGGCAATAGCTGCGAGTTGCGTTAAAATTATTGATCCCCAAGCAGCTGTTGCACCACTTATTATAAAGCAGTTAAATGATGCCCATTGCATACAAAACCATAATGCTCAATTTACTTGCATTATAACAGGCGTACCCAAGCCGAATATAACTTGGCACAAGGGAGCGCGAGAAATTACAAACGGTGCTCGTTATCACATGTATTCGGAAGGCGATAATCATTACCTAAACATTAGCGACGTGTTTGGGGAAGATGCCGATGAATATATATGTCGGGCCGTCAACAAAGCTGGGGCGAAATCAACTAGAGCGTCGTTGATGATTATGAGTGAGTAGCAAATTTTGCTTGCTTGTCTCTTTTTATTTGTAGCCCACCTAGAAAATTACGTGTTATATTTACACAGGTTTGCTGAATTAATGTTTTTTTATTTTTATAGCCGCTCCAAAGCTTAACGTGCCTCCCCGATTTCGCGACACTGCTTACTTTGACAAGGGCGAAAATGTTGTAATTAAGATTCCTTTTCTGGGCGTACCTAAACCACGTATTCATTGGGTACGAGAAGGTGAACATATTGAGACTGGTGGTCATTATCTCGTAGAAGTCAAGGAACGTCATGCCGTTCTCATTATACGTGATGGTTCTCGGATGGATTCAGGCCCGTATAGAATCACAGCTGTAAACGAGTTAGGTTCAGATGCCGCAAATGTTAAAATACAAATTAGTGATCGCCCAGACCCTCCACGCTTTCCGACAGTTGATAACATTGGCATTGATTCTTTATCGCTGAACTGGAAATCACCTGTGTGGGATGGTGGTAGCGATATTACTAATTACATGATTGAAAAGCGTGAACATCCACTATCATCTTGGATACGCGTCGGTAACACACGTTTTACTACTATGGCTGTTATGAACCTTACGCCATCTAAAGAATATGAGTTCCGAATTTATGCCGATAACGTTTACGGCCGCTCAGATTCTTCCGAAATAAGTTCCTTGGTTAAGACAAAAGGTACGATCGAAAAGAAATTTAGAGAACATAAATGGGAAGTTGATGAGATGGGCAGAAAAATCCGTGGGAAGGCTGATGGACCGGTCAATGATTACGACAGTTATGTATTTGACATTTATTCGAAATTTACGGCGCAACCCGTCGAAATATCGCACAATGTTATATACGACAAATATGATATCCTTGAAGAAATTGGCACAGGCGCTTTTGGGGTCGTTCATCGTTGCCGTGAACGCAATACCGGGAATATATTCGCTGCCAAATTTATTCCAGTTTCCCATGCGATAGAAAAAGATCTCATACGACGGGAAATCGATATTATGAACCAACTACATCATCAGCAACTAATTAACCTACACGATGCGTTTGAGGACGACAATGAGATGGTGCTTATTTTAGAATTGTAAGTAGAAACATAAACTTTTCCAGTTACAGTCTACGAAAAGAAAAAAGTTCTTTTTACAATTTGCAGCCTATCAGGTGGTGAGCTTTTTGAAAGGATTACTGCCGAAGATTATATAATGACCGAAGCTGAAGTAATTAATTACATGCGCCAAATTTGTGAAGGCATCAGACATATGCACGAAAAAAATATAATTCACTTAGATATTAAGCCTGAGAATATCATGTGTCAGACACGTACCAGCACCAATGTTAAATTAATCGATTTCGGCTTGGCTACCCGTCTAGACCCTAACGAGGTCGTGAAAATAACAACCGGGACAGCAGAATTCGCTGCTCCTGAAATTGTTAACCGAGAGCCGGTTGGTTTCTATACTGACATGTGGGCTACAGGTGTACTTGCCTATGTATTGTTAAGCGGGTTGTCACCATTTGCTGGTGACAACGATATACAAACATTAAAGAACGTGAAAGCATGCGACTGGAACTTTGATCCGACTGCATTCCGTCACATATCAGAAGAAGCTAAAGATTTTATACGAAAGTTGTTGGTTGCTAATAAAGAAAAACGTATGACCTCTCACGAGTGTTTATTGCATCCGTGGTTATCTGGTGATCATCGTAGTAGAACTCAACAAATTGCCAGAGATCGTTATCTTGCATTCCGTGATAATCTCCGTAAGAAATATGAAAACTTTCACAACTGTATTCTTCCACTAGGTCGTCTTTCCGAGTATTCATCTTTACGTAAATTGCTTATGGAAAAGTACAAAATGCACGACACCTCCTTCGACCGGCGTCAAGCAGCACCCCGTTTTGTCATACGACCTTTATCACAATTTTGCTATGAGGGCCAAAGCGTCAAATTTTATTGCCGCTGCATTGCTATAGCAACACCGACACTCACCTGGATGCGTAATAATGTCGAACTGCGTCAAAGCGTCAAATTTATGAAACGGTATGACGATCACGACTTTTATTTCATTATAAATCGTGTTAAGCTTGAAGACCGCGGTGAATACATAATTCGTGCTGAGAATCATTATGGTTCCCGTGAAGAAGTCATTTTCCTTAACGTACATCCATTACCGGTGGAACCACCCAAATATATTCACGAAACAACACCGGTGCGCCGGCGTGCGCCATTACCATATACATTCTGGCAAGAGGAAGCAGAATCGGCGCCCAGTTTTACATTCCTTTTGCGTCCACGTGTCATGCAAGCACGCGACACTTGCAAGCTTCTATGTTGTTTGAGCGGCAAGCCAGTGCCAACAGTTAAATTCTTTAAAGATGGCCGCGAGCTTAGTAAATATGAATATTCGATAACTCATTCAGATGGCGTTGTCACTATGGAAATTATTGATTGCAAACCATCCGACTCTGGGAAGTATACTTGCAAAGCAACTAATTGCCATGGCACCGATGAAACCCATTGTGTGGTAATTGTTGAAGGTAAGTACGTGAACTGATGAACGAAGGTAAGCATTCCATAAAGGGAAGTTAGTTTTCTGAAAACATTGCTCCTTAACTCTTGCATATATAAGAGGCTTTTAAAATTTTTATATGTAAACACATTTCAATGATTTCTCCATAACTCTAATCAAGACTTATAACCCATTTTTTATGTAAATTTATTTATAAAAAAATAGAACCAATTAGTCACAGGTATCCAAATAAAGCTCAATTTTACCATAAACAGAATATTTTCGCAATATAAAAAACCTATGTATTCACTACTTTATACAAAAAAATTAATATCGAATTATTATTATATATATTTTTTTAGGTGAATGGGTCACGCCAGAACAAGCTCAACTCGCGCACAATTTTCTTTATTCAGGAGGTAAACGTTAATTGTAATTTTTCAAAGAAGAAAAAGTAGGCATCTTTTCTCACTATGCCTTATGTGCAAAGCTTCATAAAGCAATTTTATTTCAGGGGTTTTCTTATGGTACGACGTCAGTTTCCATCACCATAACCCACGATAAAAGTTTTTTTTGTAATTCCAATTCCAAAAATAATTTTATGGTCAAGATTGACGTTGACATATTTGTATAACCTGCTCACCGAACTGTAACGTTAGCAAAGAGTTGTTTTCAGCTTTAGAATATAAGTGTTTTCTTTTGTTATGTCCATTTCACAGCAGTACGTACACATTTCAAAACTCTGTTTAAAGCTCCAAGAAATGCGAATATTTTCGATTTCTCTTTTTATCTAAAATCGGACGGTATTCTTCTTCTTACAGTTGACGACGTCGCTCTAGGGTCGAAGTGTAGACATGCTACACAAGCCTTTATATGCAAACAGAAGAGGCATCCAAACCAGAAACACTAAAAATTTAAAAAAAAGCTTGTTATACTCAACTGAAACAGGATCCTTTTGATACAATCAACTTTTTTCACTGTTTCCGCTTTAATAGTACTCGGCATCTGAACTCAATTTTCAATAAGTTAAGTCTTGAGTCATTCGATATCAGTTTCATAAAAATATTGTATATATAAATTTCTATGTATATTATAGAAAATGAATTTTCTGAAATGAAATGAAAATTTTGCATTGAATTCGCAAAATTTTACTTAAAAACCCTCATTTATCGTGCTTGGTTCGATTTTTTTGTGGTGGTGGAACTGACGGTTCAGTGAAACCTAAATACGATGTTCCTTATCTCTTATCCGTCCCTTTCGTAATATGATCCTTAAAATTAACAAACGAATATTATTTCTAGACGGAAATGGGGATTAAATAAAAATTCACTTTTTAATTTAGATCGTAAGTACATAGAGCAACCAATTAAACCTGCTCCACCACCAATCATTTCCTCACGAATATACAATAGCATTACTGCATCATCGCATTCATCGAGCAGCAGGAACGATAACAAGGTTTGTACTGAAAGAAGAAATAAACACTTGTTTCGAAATTGCCTTCAAATGACTTTTTATTTCAGGTTGTTGACACAAGTTCCTCTGCAAATCAAAACTCTACGCTACATAAAAAGAAATATGCAGCAAATAGTATGAAAACATCGGGAAGCCCTTCAAGATCACGTAGCGCTACTAAAGAACTAATTCGTAAGTAGCAATGTATATTAATAACATGCATTTACAAATCAATTTAATATGTACATAATTCTTGTAGTCCCACCGGATGATTCGCTTATGTGTAAGCCTGAGTTTATCAAGCCGTTAAAGGATATGGTGGTATGTGATGGTGATCAATTGGTATTAAATTGCCATGTTAAAGGGGATCCGGAGCCGCAAATTACTTGGACCAAGAACGGCAAGCCAATCGCATCATCGGATATCATGGATTTGAAGTACAAGAACGGCATTGCTACTTTAACTATAGATGAAGTATTTCCCGAAGATGAGGGTCTCTTCACGTGCATAGCCACAAATTCCATTAGCATCGTCGAAACAAAGTGCAAAATAACTGTTAAACGTAAGTACTGCTAGGAGTATCAAAAAGTGTATATGTGTGGTTTTAAATCTTACGAAACAAAGATTATTTTATTTGCATAACTTAATGCAAGAAAAAAGGGTATAATAAGGAAAATATAGGTGTTACCTATCATATTATATATTTACTTCTTCAATATCTTAAAAAAATTGATATATATTCATTCGCAATGCTTTACTTACAATTTGTTTGAATATTAACGCGCACATATGACCTTTCTCTTCTACATAAAATGGTTTTCACTTACTATTGTTATATTCTTACATAAATAATTTGAGTTTCCAACAAAATTAGGCGATTTCCTAATTTCTAAACAAAGAGAAAACCAAATACACCTGCGGCATGCAGATGGCTGGATTAAACATGTCTCGATGAATTTAGGTAATGGTAACTTGTCTCTAAAAGGGTATATAGGCAGAATTTTTGCGAAAGAAAAAAATAAGTCGAGTCAGTCGTAAGCGAGTCGTAAGAGAGTCGAAAAGTGAGTCGCGGGAATGGAGTTAAGAGAATAGAATTGGAATATTCGAACGGACAAGAGCAGAACGACAATTAAAGCGTTATAAATATATAAGTTTCTGTAAACATTTTGTAAATAAATTAGATAATTTTGTAAATTAAATTTCTTCCAAAAATTCGAAGTAAGTTATGCTAAAACAATTCATCATTTGAATATGTTGCAAAATATATTGTCCATTGTGCATTGCAAGACTAAACTGCAAAGGCATTAATAATTCTTTGTGGTTAATTTAACGTATACTTATTTGCGCTATTTCTTCATCATTTGATTGTCAGTTGAAATTGCTTATATATCCGGTCTGGCTTAACCAACAAGCATCCGCGATAAAAGAACAGATTATATAAAAAAATTTAAACGCGGTAATCCTCTCTGCTGACACTTTTATTCCCACGCCAGACTTATTTTCCATTCCTTGAAAAATGCATGGTGCAAAAATTATCTTCAAATGAACTAAATCCTCTTTTTATCCTGATTCTTATAAGTTATCCTATTATATCTCTATATTAAAGCAGTTATATAAATATATTAAAGCACTAGCATCTGAGGTTTTCGGCTCTATTAAAAACTCGACCGCACTTGAGATTTGCACCCACGACCATTGAGTTGCTAATCGAGACTCTTGCATAATCGGCCACTCAGGGGGATATACAAAGTATTAATTCTTTATAGTGTTTCCTTATAGTGTACTTCTTATAGGTATTTGGCATCTCTACAACAGGATTTTGTATAAAAAATTTTAAGTTTTTCTTATTCTAGGTAGGAAATATCAATAGTAGTATATAGGTTTTTTAGCTGTGAAGCCTGCTTGCTCCTTATCTCAAATACCAACATGGTAAGGCAGATGGGTCGAAAATTTGCCTCTATGCTGTGAAGCGAAATTTATTGCTTGATAAATTCCTACCGTTTCAGCGGTAAACCGGAACGGCAATCGTTCAAGAGACTTCTTTTATTTCATTATTATCTCTAACAACAACAAAAGAAATAGGATTATTAATTTTAAATGCACCGATGTACAAAAATGTCCACTCGAATATCTCTTCTCGTAAGTCCTTAAAGATTTGTATACATAATGTTTCAGTGGTTTTTTCTTTGTAAACTGTGAAGTCGATTCTGATGGATGAAGAGGTGAGTTACCATGACGCTAAACTTGAATGGCGTTGAAGAGATGGTGTGACACCAATGATTTGCTTTTGAAAATATCACCGCAGAATTTTTGTCAGGCTTGATTTTTGGGATGGTCTTTCTTTTCACTACCTTTTTCATATGTTAAAACAGGGAAAGATTGTTGCTGCAGGCGACTTTAGGGGCAAGGCGAAGCATGATAAACTGAGAACGGTGAAATAGGAATGGGAGACTCGATTCTCTTAAAATGCTTTTAATAGGTTTAGTTGAAAATGCATAAAGAGTTGCATAATATGAAGCATTTAAAAGGTCGATGTTGCTTTGGCAGATTATCCATGAATGTCCAAGCCATACTCAATTATAAATAAAATCAACGACTGAACTACATGTATCAGTGAGGATTGATGTACAAGTTTCACTTATACAAGAGAAATTTATCAAGCTTCTTTTTAAACGACGCCTAGCAACTTAAATTCGTTAACTTTATTTATGTAGATATTGTTAAAGGAAAAGGATGAAAGGACTTAATTGTGTTTTCGACATAAGTGTAACCTGCATTTATCTATTGAAATTAAATTGATTTTGACACGGATATTCCTTTTTAAAAAGAAATTTTTGCAAAATTGTAAAATTTAGGGCGTAATTTCGAAGTTTAACGCTTTTCCAATGCAGTCCAAAGCGTGGACGAAATCAATAGCTAAAAGCCACACATTATAAGGCATGAAATCGTATTGCTGGCAAG
Organism: Glossina morsitans morsitans; assembly: GCA_001077435.1. Lineage (NCBI taxonomy): Eukaryota > Metazoa > Arthropoda > Insecta > Diptera > Glossinidae > Glossina > Glossina morsitans. The sequence continues at coordinate 102,208 of CCAG010012369.1, forward strand.
GTGATTGAAATGTAACAGGTAGTCACTGATACACTGCTCTTTTTGAAAAGCCGATTGATTATGACTAATTAAATTGTTTCTTGCTAAGATAACTTTTTGCAATGATTTTTTCAATGATACTCTGCATACAAAGAATCCAAGAAATTTGGGTGCTATCCATTGAACTTTTTGTTTTGGATTTTACTTTGATCAGATTTGGATTCGATCCACAGATTCTATTAATTTTGTATTATAATTTTTGTGTTGACGAAAGAGGATCATTGACATAGTGAATTTTCCAAAACGTGTTTTCTTAGAGATTTTGTATTTTAATTTGAAAATAAAGTTTGCTCTTTTATAGACTAAGATATTAGCTATTGATCTGCATCTAGCATTAGCCCAAGCTCGCTGCTTAGATTTTCAAAGAAGTGAAAATTCTAGGCTCCACCATGGGATATATTTCTCGTGGTTTTTGTCAATATATGTAAGGATAGTATAAAGTGAGTATAACTAAATAAAATAATTGAATAAAAAAAGAGTTTTTTGTATTCTAGCAGCTTCACAGTTTGTATTCTGATGAATTGCGTATTTGTCGTTACCATCTACACGGTGATTTATGCCAATCACCTTTGTTGGTTAAAAATGGTGGTTTAGTTTTCAAGGAATAATATGAGATATTGGACCTATATTGGGGCGTGCCGAAATTAATGATGATGGGGAAATAGTCACTTCCATATACAATGTTTAACACTGTCCACTGCGTTACTGTAACTAAAAAGTTTTCAATAGTTTTACTCCGCGAATTTGAAATGGCAGGGCCCCAAATCGTAGTCCATGAGTTAAAATCATCTGTGACTATTACAGGTTTAGGAATTTGATCCAATAATAAGGTCACTTAGTGAAAAAGTTTGATTTGGCGAAATGTATACGCAAAGAATGCTAACTGGACCACCTGGCTTCAGTTGTATACAGACAGACAAAAGGTCGAATGAAATTGGCAAAACGGTGTGGCTGATTCATTTTTAACATGTATACAGACACCTTGATGTTTGTTATTATTAGAATTGTTATAGAAATATGCAATAAAGCTTTTTAATATGGGATATGGAGAATTATGACCACCTTTCTTGCGGAGCAGTATCTGTGATCAATAATTGTAAGTTGTATAGGTTATGATAATACCCGTTTAGATTCCATTGTAAAATGGAATTTACAAAGAGTTACTAATAATGCTATTACAAATTAGCGACCATTGCCAGACCACCTTAGCACAGAAACAATGCATAGCAAGGATCAATATCTATGCCATACACCGTCCCCCAGCAAGACTGACAAACCACAATCAAAAATGTATAGCTGCTCCTTGTCCACCTTAACAACTTATTTAACAGCTATACTAGTTTTCGTTTTTATATAAGTAGGTAACTGAGATGATATTTTAAATATTGTATTATTATTGGTGATACGTGTTGTATTGTTGAATGTGAAAGATGGACCAGCTGAGTAACGGCAGCGAGATGTATCTACGGCTACGGTGCATTTATTTTATACTGATGATGTTGTAAGCGAAATTGATGCTAGCATGGGTGATAGGAATGAAGTTGATGATTTCTATGTTAAAGATGATGATGGTAACGTTATACTATTAACATTATTTTTTGGGCGGTGTAATTGCTTGTTATCTATTATAAATGGCCATACCCTTTTTAATAGAGCATGTATTTTTAATTTTTATTGTAAAAATTTCCTGGATTTCTTGATACTTAATGCGTGAATTATGTGATGCAGAATGATCACCAGCACAATTAGCGTGTGCAGTTTGTGGAAGGGTATAACGGAAGATTGCAGTTACTGCAGATAGGGGCTCCCTTGCAATATTTGGTTGTATGACCTAATTGGCTAAGTGTTCTGCAAAACCTAACTGTATACCAGAATATATCCAGTTTGTCGGGCAAGCGATAACGGTCGATAAATAATGACATCGCTCCACTGTTTACTTGTTCGTCATCAATTTTTCTTATGAATTTATACACCTCAGTGACAGTGGAGACAGTTCTGTCATAATCTCGTTTTCGCGAATATTGTTGAGAAAAGGAGCGTTTATAGTACTTTGAGGGTATTTACTTTATTGCGATATTTTGTGCTATTTTTACATATTCCGTGCAAATCTTTAACGTACAAGATTTTTTTGGCGACATCGGTATTCTTAACCAGAAGTACCACACTTCCATTACGGAGTCTAAATATATTTTTGATATCTTTGTTGATAGCTTTGAAAGTTGACTAAACGTAGGCCGCTTCTTCTTTGTTCCAGTAGTTGGTGTGCCACACCGGAAGACTTTATGAATATTTTTGCCTGCCGTTGTTCGGCACATTTTTTCCAACGGCAATCCGCTATGTTCTTGTCACCTTTTTCATTAGCCGTGTTAAATGAGGATTCCAGCCTCTGTCAAACTGGATTTCCAGATATGTTACCTCATTTGAATAATCAAGGACCACATTCGACCACACACAGGGACCGCTTTTCGTGAAAGGCTCCATTGCTGTCTTTGCGGATTAATGTTCAGTCCTTTGTCCTGCCGCCACTAGTGGGTTATGGTTAGAGCTTTCTGCATGCGATCAGTCAGTGTTTGTTCATGCCATCCTCCACGGCGATTCCCAAGTTGTCCGCATAATCTAGTGTTTTGAATTTCAGGTTGTTTAGTTTCACTAGTAGACTATCTATGGCCACTGTCTAAATGAGGCCCCCTTGGGAACACCGTCTATTGGCCCTAATAATTAGGAGTGCCCTTGCCAGCTCCGAACTAACGAGGCTAGAAGTCAGTATATTGGTTATGCAGTTGATAATTAGGTTAGTAATATTTTTATTTTCCAAGGCTGTTTCTGTAGCCGCGTATGACGTGTTATTAAAGGTCCCCTGTATATGGATGAAGGCAACGAGAGCTACTTGCTTGGCTTCTATCGCTCCTGGTCAGCTCATAAATTGCCGTCGTAGTAGTTTCGCCGCTTTGATAGAGAAAATGGTAATTGTGTAGGGGCGTTATTCGTAGGTTGGCTCCCCTAATGAAGTTGTCTGGAGTTTTGTCTATAGTTTTGAGGAGAAAGAAACTCACGAAGATGGCTCTATATGATTTCACTAGATGCTCATGTTTGCTTCCTGTTTTCGGTATAGAACCCAGTCTGGCCTTGTTCCAGTCCTGGGACACATAACCCGTGAGCAGGCTAGCGTTGTAAACTCTTGCAAGTTATGGGACGAGACTTTCTGCACCCTGTTGGAGTAGACGCGGTCTTATCCCATCTAGATCAGGAGATTTGTGTGGGGTTAAAGGTGACACGGCCTAGTTCAGCCTTTCCGCACAGAAGATTTTGGTAACGACACTACGGCCCCTACAACACGGCAAGTGTCCTTCTTTGGGACACGCTTGATTCCTTAATCCCGCATCCCACAGGCTCCCCGGAAAGTAGATCTGTATCAGGGGGCGATCAGTTTCTTCGGGAATTCCTTTGTAATCTCCGCTAGGCTTCTTTAGAGAGCATATTCTATTGCTGTGGTTTTTAGCTAGGGCTTTTTGGAGCCCTACTGCTTCTGGACATTTATTTATGTCGCTACAGTGCTACCTAAAGGTAGCCAGCGTCGACCGCCTCAGCTCGCCGTTATATAAGGTGTCGGTGCCTTTGTACTTAGCCCAATTACTGAACTTTTTAGCCATGTTGAACAATTTTGTGGCCTCGGATCGGAGCTTTTGATGTCAATAATTCCACCAAGGTACTTCAATCGCCGACTTTTGGGTCTTTAGAAGACAGCTTTCTTGGTAGGCCAGGGTATCGTTTAAGCTGCCCAAAACCGTATGGTGGGCATTGGCATCAAAGCCGTTCAGCCAATCCAGTCTGCAGGTCTTCCAGTAGTGTACAAGGCTTCGTACCTTAGCTGAGACCCTCGCTTGTGAACCTCACTTGGATGCACCTGACATGCACATTTCTTTTGGTTAGGGCGCTCAAATGAGACCTTAGATGGTCGTCCCTTGGTTTTCGTGCACCTCTGGTTACTGCGGCGTGGAACTTGTTCCGTAGCCAATTCGCCCTTTATCGGCCTGTGCCTCTGTACCAGCGGTCCCTGGGTTTTCGAGACCCATCGTCTTTCAGGTTGCCAGCCGAATCCTTTGTTGGAGGTGCCACACCGGGCTCTTTCTCAGCGCTACGCTCCCTCCCTTTTTGTCGATAGGGACGTTACCACTGCCCGGACAGAGCCCGATAGGCGTTCTTCGTCGGCGATCGCAGTTTTCAGGCTTTTTCATGCCTGTGCGGTCTTATCGCTCGTTCTCAGTAAAACTTTGCCGAAACCATAGCTGGAAGTGTGTCCGTTTTTCTTCAGCACTGCTGTCGAAGATTCGTCCACTGCCAGAGTTCGAGCCGTTTCTTTTTGTGTTCCTCTAGAATACCTCCGTATTTAATTCTGTGTTCCGGCACTCCAGTAACTTTAAAATATCTGCCGGCGCGACGTTTTTACCTTCAGAGAAATTGGTCGTGCATGGGGTGCATGAGGTCGAGGTTATTCTTCCTCAGCCATGGCTTTCCGAACGGAGCCTTCCCATGGTATTATTGCTGGCATCGTCGTCTTCAGCCATTCCGCTGTTTCTCTCCCCTTACGCCTAAGTACAAGCCAACCGGGGTGGAAAGTGCAGCCCAGTTAACTCTTCCCCTTTCTTATTTGAAGAGCCACGGTGCTATTCGCGGTTCTACTAGGGTCCCTGCAGTTCCAGCCGATGAGCCTTCAGGGGGTTTTTCGAGGCTAGAGGCGTCGTCCAGCCTATCCCCCTTGCAAGCAATCGGGGGTTCCACCATTTCAAAAGCTGCGCCAGCCGCCATTTCGCGCCTGCGTGCCTCCTCGAAGGTTATTTTACCGTTGATCAAAACCTGCAGACGACGGCAAGCGTTTCCACTTAGCCTCTTCTCTCTGCCGTGGAAAAAGACGAATGGTATGACGCTAAATTTAGTAGAGGATTTTTAGCTGTCCCTTTCCTGGTGCACAATGGATAATTACAGGCTAGAAAACGTTACCAGTTTCCACAACTTCTAAATTGCGTTGAATTCAAACTTAAGATTGAACTTGTATGTATAACGATCCATTAATAAACCAAAATCGTTTCTCGCCTTCTTAAAAAGGTGGGCAACCCGAATGTCACTAAATGTTCATGAACTTCTGTTCGAAGACAAGCTATATATGTCGCATATATCTAATTGATTCGGTGCAGTGAAACTTTCTACTTTTCATTCTATGCGATTTCATTTAGATTCTCTACTCCAATGTAAATTGGGAATATTTTTGTTTTCAGACGCAAGATGAGATTTTTCTCGTCATAAACTACATAAACTACAGTAGATAAAAGAATAAAACTTCTACATACACCCCTTGGACGATGGAAAAGTACATGAACAAAAATGAAAGCAGTTGCTCAAGCCTAAATAATATTATAGGTTATCGAAATTTTTTGTTTGGTGTGAATGCTTGCAATATTTCAGATCTTCGGATACCCCTTTAAGTACATATATTCTTGATCAGAATCAAATTCTTAGTTGGTCTAGGCACGTTTGTCTGTCGGCACATGTGTCTAGGCGTATATATGAAATTAGCATACTTCAGGTCGCAAAAATCGAGATATCCATTTTAAATTTGCTTAAACTTTGAAAGTTTTTGCAGTCAGTTAGTAATCAAAAAGCGCGAGCGAGATAGCGGACATGTCTACACTAGAGATACTGTCTTGCAAATAAACTGAAAAGCATAAAAAAACCTGGCATTTTACCATTTATTCAGAGAGTGCACATTTAAAACGGCAAACGATTTCGTAAACATCCTATCGGCAATCCTGAGTAACCTGTACGAAAATTAGCATAATCGCCGAGGCCTATTAAATTTCCTAGGATATGGAAATTTCATTTTTTGCTTCTTTTCGCTTTTGTTTAAATATTTCTTTTAGACAGAGATGATGAATTTTCCTACTTTATTGCAAAACGGTTTGTCAAGACTCTCAAATGTCTTCACCTTCCACAACAACATGAACATTTGATCTAAATCGTTTTCATTGGAATATTCTTTTGAGAATTGCGAACAGGTAATAGTGGCTAGTGTCGAGATCTGGATAACACAGCGGGTAGGTCGTCAAATAGAACTTCAATTGAAACAATGTTGCTAGCGCAATTTTTTTCCACTGTTTTTCCACTGTAAATAGCGATAGTTTCGTTGCCCAAATTTTTATCCACAATGATATGATATCAAGGATAAGCTTTACGATATCAGTTATCTCTTGAAGATTACCTGTCCGATTATCTAAACTAATATTTTATGGTGGAACCACTTCTTTGGGGCGTTCACTCCAGTGAAAAAGTGTCTGCACTTTTAAAATTCGCAAACCGCCAGGTGACTGTTGTTTTTGACGTAGAAAAGTTGCCATAATCCTTTACAAGCTAATTCAGAGTTTAAACAGTCTTTTTTTCCATAAAAAAGCGATGTCCCATGAAGGTTTGACAGTTGTCATCTAAGTGCTGGCGTTTTCTAAGAATAATATGGACTTTTGGAGATAGCATCTACGTGCCAGTTCCAGGTATTATTTACCGATGTGTTACATTCTCAATCCATCACTAGGTGCAGCGCTTTATGCCCATATTACATTATTTTTATTTGGGTGTTGATATATGTTACATGTGACTTACTTTAAAAAGGAAATTTAGATATTCCGCTGTAGCATGCTATTTATTTCAATAAAGACTTATTTAATTTGGTTTTTTTGTTTCGTCGTTAATAATCCATTAGCAATTTTCCCTTTCGCGCACATAGATTGTAACGTCCGCAATAAGCCTTAAGCTTGCCACTAAATTGACGCAAACTTACAAAGTTGTCTTTCTCCACACATCAAGTCAAAAGTGTCCGTCATGTGTGTCTGAAAATTGAAAAATTCCTTCAAATTGTTCCTTCAATAAATTATTGGTCTTAGAATAGTTAGCTTGCATAGATTTTATTTATTTATTTATTTATTTATTCTTATATATATATTATTATACACTTATACAGAAACTCAACTAAAACAAACGACAGTCGAGTTCAAATGACTCTTAAAGTAAATCTTAAACTAATTATTATTAAAAAACTTAGTATAAGTACAATAAAACAAATAAAAGGAAAAAAAAAGAAAAAAAAAAGAAAAAGAAAAAGAAAAAAAGCATGTACACAATCAGCACAGAGCCACAGCCACAACCGGCACAGAACCTAGTTGCAAATGAACCCCTAAGCCATCGCAAACATGCATAAGCTTGGCAACCGATAATAGTTAACAACAATTAATTTTCGAATCGTAGTGACTTTTTTGGATTAAGAGCTAGTTTACGACATTGGCAAATCTCGTGTATTAAACAACGTTGCTTTAATGGACTTTAAAGTGTCCGATAACGAAAAAAGCTGATAGACATTATTTAGGTTCTTGCAAACAACTCTGAGCGGGTTAAACAGCTCATAATTATATTTACAATGACTAACCTTAACCAAGGTAAAATGCCTAGAGAAGCGGATAGGAACATTAAAACTTATTTCTCCAAGTAATGACGGCGAGTCAATAGCGCCGTTTATTAATTTGATTGCAAAGCAAACGCCAAGAACAAATCTACGTTTTTCAAGAGAAGGTAAGGACAAAAGAAGCAACCTATTTTCATAGGGGGGATGAGAAGCGGACGGATCCCAACCCAAATTCCTAAGAGCAAACA
>CCAG010012370.1:0-28631 GCA_001077435.1 Glossina morsitans morsitans
ATTCCATCAGGTCCAGGCGCACAACTGTATTTCAGAGAAGTCAACCCATTAAAAACGTCGTCATCAGAAATGACCAAATTGGGTATTGAAACCGAGTTAGTTATAGGATAAGGGTAATTTGCTGATGAATCAAAACCAGCAGACGAAAAGTTTCGTCGGAAGTACTCCGCAAACAGATTTGAGATTTCAAAATCATCCGAGGAGTCAGAGCCATTAAAAGAGACAAACGAGGGATGTGCAGAAATTTTTCTTTTTGAATTAACAAATTTAAAGAAGTATTTAGGATTAGCAAACAGAGAGGATTTAATGAACTGAAGGTATCTGCAATAATAATGGTGGTTGAGGGAATTAAATCTATGCCTTGCGGCTGAGTACGCGAAATAGTCTAGAGAAGAGCCACTTTTTAAAAATTTCTTGAACAGGTTATTTTTCCTATTCTTATAATACCTAATTATCGTATTAAACCACGGGGGACACCTACCTCGAGGTCGGCACTGCTTAAGCGGAACAGATGCAGCAATAGCTAGATTTAATGTATTGTAGAACGATGACAATAAGCTTTCTATACTCCCGGTTGAGAAGTCAAGCCTCATATGCGAAAGATGAAATTTTAGCAATTCTAGATTGGTTTTATGAAAATCATAATATTTGGTGGAAAAGGTTGGGTTTGGACTATTAAGGCAGTTCAACGAACCGTCATACTTGTTATGAAAACAAATACACAATGCTGGATGATAAGGATCCTCAGGTAAACTAAAAGTTGGACAACGATTTACGTTAATCTCAGGAAAATTGGCAAAGCAAAGCGATGAAATAGTCTCCAAGTGAGCATACTATAGAATACCATTTTAAACATGATCTTAAACATGGCAAAAAAGTCCAGCCAATTTGTGTGTGATCCAGAGAATTTTGGTATTTGTATTTCCGACAATCTTGCTGTATTAATCTTTCATTCATAACTTCATTCATAACTACTCCTATGCCCCTGACTGCATATATGACCAAAATGACGCTAATTTATTAATATGATTAAAATCAGAATTAAGACATATAATATTAAAATTATGAGTGAGGTTGTTAATCGTGTTAGAGACCAGCCCGCAGTTTGCAATTTATTTACGTGACGATTTACGCTAACATACTAAATGGGGCGTGCGTGGAATATGACATAAAATATTTACTTTAAAATAAATATTTTATTATTAATGCTTGGAACGAATATGCGATTTAAAAAAGCGCGGGGATAATACATTTTCTTCATCAATTATATACGGTATGTGGTTTTTCAATTTCAACTCGTACAATATCTATATATGTGAATTTATAGTTGGAACGGAATAAGTATTTTGTTTGCACTTTTGAAGAATTAAACAAGCGTAGTTGATTTTCAGAAAAAATTAAAATGGGGGAAATTTGTTTTATCCATACAAAAGTATAAAATACAACCACCAAATGTTTCTGTACAATAGGATTATTTTGTAGTTAAGTTTGCACTAGCATTGTTTTTAAAAGCAAAAAATTTTTCTTTTTTGTTTTATTGCGTGGTCCAAACATCTATTTTATTCGTACTTTGGAATGAGCATACGAACACAATTTATGATTAAAATATCTGATATGAGTAATGTATATAATGTTAAAAAATAAACCGATTGGTTAATTTGTACTCACTTCGATTAATCACGACACTGCTAACGAATTTGTTTGTGTTAACGAATAAACCGAGTGTTTAATTTGTTAAGCAAAACTAATCAAGAAACTCACAACGAATTTGTTTATATTAACAGTTAAGGTGAGTATTTATTTTGCTAAACAATTTGACTAATCATGAAAGTGTTTGGTAGCGAATTTGCGCTTAGTATTTTTAATTAATCGGGTTCATCACGTGCTGTGCAAGCTTTTTTGCTCAATTCATTGCAAATGTTATGGTTAAGGTTGATTTTCGACAAACTGTGGTAATTTTTGGCAGAGGTTAATTAAAGCTTTGCGAAAAGGTTTATAATGACGTCCGAGAGGCGCATGTTTTAAAGATTAATATTCCCCTTACTCTTTGAACTCTTAGGCACCGCATAACTTAGAACAACTTCAGACTTTAGAGAAAGAAATTGAACTACATTTAATATTTTATAAAAAGTTCGGAGGAGATAATCTTTGGATTTTCCATGTTTTATTGATCGAAAATCTTATATATTTTCCTCTTTTTGATATTTCTTGTAGCTTTGGAAAAAAGTTCTGCAAAGCGGCACATAAGCAGCGATAAACCACCAAAAATTGTTAGCCATCTAGAGTCTCGATTTGTAAAAGACGGTGACGCCGTCGTTTTAGCCTGCCGTATAATTGGAGCCAAGCAATTTGATGTAGTCTGGCTGCACAACAATAAAGAAATTAAGCCAAGTAAAGACTTCCAGTATACAAACGAAGCCAATATATACAAATTACAGATAGCTGAAATTTTCCCCGAAGATTCGGGGACATACACTTGCGAGGCCTTCAATGATGCTGGTGAATCGTATAGTACTTGCACCATCAATGTTGTCGTCCCTGGTGAGGACCCTAAACAACCAATGTTTGTCAAATTCCCCACATCTAATACAGTCCAAGAAGGCGAAAATGCCAAATTTGAATGTGAACTTCAAGATGAACCGCTCCAGCTGGCTTGGCTTAAGGATGGAAAGCCAGTAAATGAAGCCAATCCCCGGTATACATTTACTAAAGAGGACACTAAGCGCTACACCTTAATGATCAAGAAATGTGCACTGGAAGATGTAGGCCAGTATCAAGCGAAAGCTATCGGCAAAAAGGGAGAAACATTCGGTTCATTTTCAGTAAACGTATTTAGCTCCGTTTAAAAGGCGTTATACAAATAATTGAATCACTTTGTTGTATGCTTTTTTATTAATTACTTTATTATTGCTTTCACTTGACTTTTTCGCCTTTTCCCTCAAACATGTGCCACCAAATTTGAAGGTTCCTTACCCATGAAAGCAGATAATTTTATTATTCTCCCCATGACCTTCTCACGAACTCTCCAACACTTTAGTATATTGATGGTAGTATAATCGTGATTTTTCGATAATGCTTTTATAATTATTCCTAATACTTTTTTAAAATGCGTGTTCAAAACAGTGACACTTTTACACCAAGCATCCTCAAAACACCAACACATGGTATGTCAATAACTATATAAGTAACTTATAAAAAGAGCCTTCTTAAATTATTTATATATTTATCTCTACGCGCGTAATAGACAACCATATAACGATATCTAAAATTTAAGAAGTTATCTTTGTGTACATGTGGATAAATTGAAAATAGTATAAACATATAACAATAAATATCGTTTTAATAAAAAAAGCTAAAATTGTAAATTGTGCTTTTTTGTGTTTTTAAATTAATTTATGTCGTTCATTCTTTTAGCAGACTTCAGGCAAAAAAATGGCGTAGTTATTTCTGCATAACTCATTCAGAATCATAGTAGGAAAAATTTTTAACATATCCGCAAGATGTACTGGCAGAACAGAACGACCAGAACAAATTACCGCAGCCGTAGCACTCAAAAATTTTTTATCATCAATTTCTATCGATCAGTTTCAGTTGGTGTATGCTTTACTCCCGATAATCCCGACTTCATTTTTGCCAAGTAGGTCTAATACCTGCGATGTTAACATTAATCGGATTTGGCAATCAAACAAAACCTTTATGTTACGCTTTGTCAAATTCTAGTTGAAATACATTTGCAAAGAGCGACGACATTTCACGTTAGGCATGGTTTAACGTCCGAAGGAGAAATGGAAAACGGTGGTTTGTACATTGTGTTGGATACTAGAAGTTACAACTCATTCGCGCATACTATTAATACCGATTTGTGTATGAATATTAAATTCATACCGATTTGTGTATGGATATCTCAAGTATTATAAAATTTTTCTCCTTCTCGGAAACAACAACATTTAACTTTACTTTGCTAACACTTTGTATGTTACGTGTTTGTTCGCTTGGCATACAGCTCCTATTTGTTAGTATGTGTGCTCATCTTAAACTATATACGACCGTCCATTAAGTCTATACTTCGTCCTATACTCGTGTACCATCCTTTAGCCTTTCCATCCTCAACCCATTCTACGGAGAACTTTTATACTTCATATCCTAATCCTTATTAAAATGTTCAAAAAATTATTCTACTGTAACCAGTATGTGTCTATTATTTTTACAATAGAAAGAATTATATTAAATATATTGCATCTAACAGCACAGAAAACGCCCAATAAATCTATATAAGTACAGATAGGGTCTGCTATGTTGCACGGGATGTATTTTATAGATGAGTGTCGCTGCTAAACTCAACGTTACGTGGGATAAACTTCGATTTTCTCGATGTTGTTTTGACTTTTTCTCAGCATCCTAGATTCTAGATAGTTTCAATGATGGTAATCTCTTTTGACTAGTAGTTATTCAAGTTGTAATATGCCATTCAGTACCGTGCATGAGTTTAGGCTAGAAGATTGATATCAAGCTATGAATGTACAGGAATCACTGACATAGAGTTATAATATTTGTGGGAATTTTATTAAACAAGACAAAAATTTGTATTATAATTACCATAATTTAAAAGGAGAAGTAAGCAGGTTTAATGAAGGCAGTTAGCTGCGTAGTTTCGTTGCGAGCACGGAAAATTTCATGTAGATTATTGTAGATATTGAAGATCTCAAAAGAATAGCTTGTGTTGAATTTACTGCATATAATAATAAGATGCTCATTTTATTCTTTTGTCTAACACTCATCACATATATCAGATGACGTCCGCCCGACCGTCTCTAAATAAACTTTGTCACATACTCTCCCATATGGTAAAGTTGGCATCGGAAAGATGTCTAAAGGTCAGTGAAGAATGGATTTTGTAGAAAAAATCATCTTCATTTGAGCTTGGTATATTCCGATATTTTTTTTCACAGTCTTACATGATATTATTCCGAATTATATAGAAGGGGTGTTTGATTAAGAGACTTCTTCCATCACGAGAATGAAGATCAACATTTTCATTTAAACATTTTCATTTAAATGAAAGCCACAATGACGTCGAATTCACACCAGATGACATGCAGAATTAGATGACATATTATGGATTTCAAATACATACATGTTGTGGAGATTTTGTTTGATAAGAATCAGGGCCATTCTGCGTTCACGGATCTTTTAATACCTTTAGGTAAGACGAGATGAACTGCCTTTCTGATGACTAGAAGTTCAGCAAAAGTTGAAGAAAGTTCTTTCCAAAGTTTGAATTTGCCAAATAGTTTCGCAGGCTACTTAACGACCGCGAAACCTGACAATCCTGGACCAACTGAGTAATAAGAGATATAAATTGTGAAGTTATTGTTTTGGTATAATCGAAGCTTTTCCCAACATCCAGCTCGAAGATCGAAAGATTAAGATCTATTTTGCATTTACCCTGTACAGAGCTCCAGACTGAGATAGCGTTAGCTTTGTGCAAAATACGATATAATTTTAAATGCCGACTTGTGTAGCTGATGGAGAATTCGCATGTCGTGGAAACTATTGTCTGAAAAAAGACGGCCGGATGATTTTTGCTTTCAGAATTTCTTTAGCTGCCAGAAAAACAACCTTCTCAGAGATTTGCAGATCATTGGATATGACCCTAAGAGTGGAAGGATGTCGAGGACGACAGTCTTAGCAGCTTGTTTTCAAAAGCCTGTGTTCTTTCAATAACATAGTCGACAAGGTTACAAGTTGTGGAGAGGGAAAACTCTATTTTTGAGCGTACAAATGATTTATAAGTTGTGAGAGCTTATCTTGTGGAAAGCCCCTAACGAAGGCACGTCATCAGGTTGAAAAGTCATTAACATTCATTAAGAGCAAAGATTTGTTCTTGGACAGCTAGACTTGCGTTACTGGTCGTGGCGAGGAACATAAAGTTGATAGATAAATTGCGTTCGTTTTGTTTGGACAAGCATCAAAAAAGATATTAGCTCTAGTAGCAAGGTTTCCCGCTGTTTGTTGAAGAGTTCTACCAGCAGAACCTAAAGGGAAGTCATCAGCATATTAGAAAATTCGGCTATCTTAAAGTTGATATAACTTTGCCGCATATAGATTGACGAGAATGGGACTAAGGCAGCTGTCTCGCAGGAGTTCCCTACGAATCTCAACCGTGTCAGAACCTAAAACTAGGTTGCGATTGAAAGGAAATTTAAAATCCAGAATCTCAAATGAAGTGGTATATAAACGCTATAAGAACTTTAACCAATTTACTCAGATCAACACAGTCGTAGTCTTTATTGATGTCAACAGCGAGCATCACAACTTCTTTTCCATCCTTTCTTCCCTTTGAAATTGTGCAAATTAAATCTTATATATAAAGGTGGGAGCTTGTATCTTTGATAAGCAAAAAAAACGATCAGGTATGAGATAATGGGTGTAGACAAAAGACATGACTCTTTCCTTTACTATATAATTTTTAATTTTCATAAGAAACGAGATGAGAGAGATGGATCTCTAATCAACCAACTCATCAAGATTCTTCTCAGCCTATGGAATCGGAACGTCGACATTCATTCATAATGTTGTTTTTAGTCCTACATTTATTTATGGCATTCAATAATGCAAACAAACTTGGAGCAGAGAGAAATTTGGTACCATGTCATATTTAATACAGTCACTTATTTTCTTTTGTTATGCACTTTTCACCATAACGACAAATGCGACATACTTTCATCGGATAGTTGTAAACAAGAAATAGCAGTGCGAGTTCCATTCGACGAGTTGTTTTTAAAAAAGTCTAGAGAGCTTATTATTCGCCTCATTTCGTATTGGAAAATTATAAGTTCTCATAGTTTGAGTTTCGTATTGGAAAATTATAAGTTCTCATAGTTTGAGTAACCTCGTATTCTCCATATAGTTTCAAAAATAATGGGAAGGTGGCGACTGCTACCTAGATGAACATCTGTCGTAATATTCCGTTGAGAAATTACTTAAGTAGAATTTGAAAAAGTCATATCTAACGAACTTTCACTATTGGGGCCACCATCGGAGTGTAAAAAGATTCCTGTACATCTATTTAAACACTTATTATTATAAGTACAGTTTATAATGTTGAAAAGGGCTTTTCTCCTGTTGCTTGGAATTGAATTACTAGAACTGGTGCGCCTTGATTTAATGTCTTCAGCTAGAACCATGTTACGAAAAGGATCCAAAAAATCACAACGTCTTTCTAATTCGTCTTTAAGTATTAGATTGCATTATTAGATGCAAAGGAAACAGACAATATCACTATATTAAGCCTTACACTAGTTGGTTTTATGATGACTATGTCAGCTAACGATTTGTGTGGAATCTGCATTTCATTGTTACTTTTTTTGATAAGTATGGAGATTCGAGCATAACCATCGAATCGGCATTTCGAAATTTCCACATCTCATACATTTTCATCAGATAAGAACAATTTACTTAGTATGCAGAAATTTACTCTTTTGGCATTTAGAAAAAAATTCAAAGTGCGTGCATCGCGACTGAAGCTCTGAACATTATATTGCGCAAAAATCATTTTTTCTGATTTGGAAGATTTAGCCCTGAAGACACAGAGTATTGGAGCTAATTATAAGAAAGTTTGAAAGCAGACATTTTTTCAACTATATTTATAAGTTCATCAATAGAAGAGAAAGCCTTGAAAATTTCCTTTAGAAGCTTGTCAACTTCTGTAGTTTTGTACTCACTTACAAAGTTTTGTGTTTCATTGGAAAACTGTTGACTTTTTTAACTATTGAGCTTTATCGGTTTTGGAGGTTGGAATTTTTGTCTAACAACTTGGCTGAAATTTTTGTTAATAAAAATTTTGTTAAAGACGAACCTTTTTCCTACCAAGGTTTTCAAAAAGCTCAATGGAATCATAACAATTATCAGAAGAGTTCTCATCATAATGCATGTGTTTGGTTAGACCTATTGTATGCTTCTGTTGTGTGGTCTCCCTCATATAGGTGCTATGTAGACTCAATTGAATCTATTCAAAAGCAATTCTTGCTATTCGCTCTTAGGAATTTGGTTTGGGATGCGTCTGCTTCTCTTCCCTCCTATGAAAATAGGTTGCTCCTGTTGTCTTTACCGTCTCTTGAGAAACGCAGATTTGTTCTTGGCATTTGCTTCGTAATCAAAAATTGGTGCCATTGACTCGCCGTCATTACTTGGAAAAATAAGTTTTAATGTTCCTAACCGCTTCTCTAGGCACTTTACCTTGGTTAAGGTTAGTCAATGTAAATATAATTATCAGCCGTTTAACCCGCTCAGAGATGTTTGCAAGAACCTAAATGACGTCTATCACCTATTCTCATTATAGGACTCTTTAAAGTCCATTTAAGCAACATTGCTTAATGCACGAGATTTACCAATGTCATACTTAAACTAGCTTTTAACCCTAAATAGTCATTATGACTCGAAAATGAATTGTTGTTAAATATTATCGGTTGCCAAGCTTATGCATGTTTGCGATGGCTTAGAAGTTCATTTGCAATTTGGTCTTGCACCGGTTGTGGGTGTGGCTCTGTGCTAATTGTTTACATGCTTTATTTTTTTTTCTTCTTATTTGTTTTATTGTACTTATACTAAGTTTTAATAATAAATATTTTAAGATTTACTTTAAGAGTCATTTGAACTCGACTGTCATTTGTTTTTAGTTGAGTTCCTGTATAAGTAGAATAAATAAATAAATAAAATATATAATAGTTGTATTGAGAATTTGCCATTAAAGCTGTTGTTAACTAAAGATTCATTGTTTGAATTGGAAGCTATATTTGCAGAGCTGTTATTTTCTATGATCGTTTCCTCATTGCAGGTAGATATAGAATCATTTTACGTTGCTAAAATTTTTCACACGCTTGATGATTGAATATTATTCCCTTAACGGTTTGTGCATTAACAAAAGTATTAAACTCTGTTTCATTCGCTAACATTGTTTTAAGCCCTTGCCCCTTGCGGGGCGAGCAGCTTTTAGGTTTCGTTGTTACTAAACAATAAAAAATCGTTATCCTAATTTGACAGGATTTGATTGATGGTTTGGTCAAACGTTGCTTATGCAAAACAGACAACTAGGAGGTTAGGTAGGTAAGACAGGATCAATCTTTCAGCAATCTTTTTATTCTGTCTACATGTGATCACCAACCGTCTGCAGCTACGCTTTTGTGATGACACAATTACAATAGTTCTTACATATGTATTCTTTTTGCGACCACAAAAGTAAATTTGCTTTTTAATTGACAGAAAGTTGATATAATAATTGCAATTTTCTATTTTTGTTTTTTTCATATGTTTTTATGTATTTTGTAGTTATCCTTTTCATACTCATTACCTTTGAGTTAATGTACTTTTTTCTTTTGTATAAAAAATTGACTCCGAAAGAGCATGTGCTGGTAAGAAACCCTCCTCTATTTTGGATCGTTTATTTGCTTTTTGAATCTTATTTTTATGGAATGTAGCATGGAGGTAACTCCAGGATGAGTAGGTAACAACTATAGTACTGTGAAGGATTACATTGGTGGGCACATCTGTTTAATCTCTATAACACACTTGTCGTGAATATGCCTGTACATAAGCGCAACACAGCTCATGTTACGCCAAAGCTCAAGGGTATCCAGAGTTTTGGGCACACTTTCGTCGCCCATGAGCGCATGAGCATTTCGCCGTATACTTTAACTTTGGTTGGATATAGGCGATGGAAATGGTTCGGATATCAGCTGCAGTGAACATCAAGGATTGCCGAATCTTCTACATTGGTACCATCAAAAGCGGAGGATTGTTCATCATAGTTCCTGTGCGTTGGGAGATAGCTTTAGATTTCGATGACATTAATGTCAACTCTATTTACCCAACTTATTCAGATATTATCATGAGGTCCTAAATTAGCGTGTCATTCATCATGCAGCGTTTATTCTGTAACTCGTCGCTACAGGATCTTCTACTAAAGGAAAACGAATAACACAAGATTGTGTTGCTTGCAAATGAGTAGGTAGGGTTCTCCGGTAGACACAGGATGTCGTTGATGAACGCGAGGAAAAGCGAAGAGGAAAGAACAGAGCCCTGTGCTACACCTGCATCTAGATAGAATTCGTTTGAAGAATAGCCGTCAACTACGACTCTTATCGAATGGCTGTACAAGCGAGTGAAAATGTTATCGACACCACATGTAACCAGTTTGAAGCCAAGAGCAATTTGTCTTAGTGAATGCCTTAGAGATAACTAGGGCGACGATCTTAGGCTAGGTCTCATATTTCGGTGGAGTAGGTCACCAGTGGACCGATTTTTTGCCAGTCGCTTATTTGGTCGTTGGGTTCTAGATATCTCATTAGATGGTAAATGACTATGGCTTCTATGGTTTTGGCTATGTCCGAACAGACTGGAACTGGGAGATAGTTTGCATGATTTGTGAGGTCATGTCTTTTGGGTATGGGATGGACATTGGCAAATTTTCAATAAGTTGCGAAAGATTGCGCAATAGCCTGTCAAGTGCTTCCGTACATTTTAGGGATTGTGGCGGAAATGCCATCTGGCCTTGGAGCATTGTGAACGTTGAGATTGATAAGAACCTTTTTAACGGCTCTGGTTCGGAAGGCATCGAACATGTTACTATTTCAAGCGGGTGGTAATGGTTGTAAGTTAGAGTTTAAAGCAAACATTATAGCAAACCCATTAGCTTTATTAACCGGCTGGATATTATTTGGCCGTTTTCGATGAACCTAAAAAACACTTGGTACTTCTTGGAGCGGCAAGAAAGTTTGGTAGGCAGCCGCCGTACGTGTACAGTTTTTTGGCGGGGAAGTACCTGGTTGCACATTTTTCAAGACAGTTTGCGTGGCATATTAGTTTGGCCGTTTGAGTTAAAACGCCAAACTTTAAATGCTTTCTCACTGGCCTTGATTGCATCCTTGCATCTCTGGTTAAAACAGCATTTATCTTTGGGCTTAAATGTAGTACTTTCGAAAGTAATATATTATTGGATTCCATTCTTAATCGTGTTTTGCACCATTTCAGCAGCAGGCTAATGTTGGCATTATGGAAGCTCCTAATAGCTCCCAAATAAAATGTCTGAAAAAGTTATTGAGCCTCGCCCAATTTGCCTTATAGTATATAAAAATATAACATTTCAGGGCTGACGAAGAAACGTGGCGAACGTTGGCATACGAAAAGGATTCAAAAATGGTACAGTGGTCCGAGTTATAGGGACGTGAAAGGATCTTAGCTTCGTATTTATATAGATGCGGAGTAAGACAACGGGTTAGTGTATTTTGGTGCAACCGTCAACATTTGGAATATGCGTTGGTTAATTTATAGGTTGCGAATATAATGACTATTGTTGTTGCTGTATCAGGGACATAGAAGCGGCTGTTTACATCGGTTTAACATTTTTTTTTTGATTATTGTTGTTTTTGCTGCTTTTTATCCACGTAAGTGGTGTTGTTGTTACCGTCGATTGTGATTATTCCTTCCGTTGGTGTTGTTATTGATGTGTTGTTACTATTGTTCTTGTTTAGCTGGTGTTGACACTGTTGTTGTTGACGTTACTGAGCTCATTTTATTTTCATAGCGGCTTGTTTGGTTTCTCCTATTGTTTTTGTTACAATAATGGTGTTGTTACTGGCGTTAATATGGTTGTTGCTTTTGTTGCACTTGAGCTACCATTGCTATTTTTGTTTCTCTTGTTGTTGCTGTTGTTGCTATTTTCGTTGAAGATGTTACTGTTGTTGATTTTATATCTATTATCGTACAAGACCTTTGAAGGTCTTCTTTGCAACTTGACTACGTTGGCGGAAAAAACTGTTCTTCATAACTGAATTCTACAGGACCAAATCCGTTTAATAATAGCATTATGTTGATATATATTCGTAGGTTTTTATACCCATCACCAAAGGATGATATATTCATTTTGTCAAAATGTTTGTAATGCCCAGAAGGAAATATTAGAGACCACATATTCGTGATCGTCGACTCGTAGGAACGATTCTTCATCTTGCTCACGGACACTCTTAGGACGATTACCTTTACCTTAGTACGAAACCTTTACTAACCGAACGAGGAACTTCGCCCCTGGGCCTATTCTTCACCCGATTGGTGCCTTTTTTCACCCCTTGCCTGTTGATCCCTCTTTGGCCCAAAAGCTTTGTAGGGGCTCCTAAGTTGGGTCCGAAGACCCCTGTGAGCCTACTTTCTTTTCATCAATAACAAGACCAATTTTTTTTTTTTTCTTTTGCATTGTTTTATTTAGCTAAAATAATAACGGCAATGAATTGATATAATAAACCTTATCCGCTTGAGTGGCCGAGTAGGCAAGAGTCTCGACTAGCAACTCAATGGTCGTGGGTTCAAATCTCAAGTGCGGTAGAGCACTACAGCCGAAAGCTATAGATGCTAGTGCTTTAAGACTTTAATTTTAGAATTTTTTCTCTGGCCAAATTTATAATAATAATAATGACAATAATAATAATAATAAACCTTTCTTTTTGCTTATATATTTATATCATGGTGGCCACAACTTACATTTTGGTTTCTCTGTTTTTAATTATTCCCACCTATGGCACGCAATAACTCTGGCATCGACTTGTGACTTTTGTTGAGCAAAAATACCAAAATCGATAGGTCGTCTTAAAATTTGGTTCGGTACTATCGTCTGCTTACAGACGTCACAGGAAAAATCGAAATCTGAAATCTGTTTAAGCATTTTCGGCCAGCAGAGAAACGTTTTTAATCGAGAAATGGTTTTAGCTGTGCCTCCATGAACACTCAATGGATACTCGTGAGCATGTTTGATTAAATCAGCTGTAAACTCTGATAGAATCGATAATTTCCATGAATTTCGCTTTTGAACCACATATCCTGTAGAATGCCCGGCCCGTTTGTACGTAATTGTTCTAAACTTGACTGAAACCGGTCCTTTAAGGATAAATATTGTTAAGATTAAAACGCAGCGTATTTCGAATCTATAGAATCGGTGAACTCTTCTAAGAAGCACTTATCCATTTATAAAGTATTAACTCCTTCAAGGTTTTCGGAGCAAACACGAGGCAACTAATCGAGCACGACGTGTTGACTATCTTTTCGATGCTTCATTGAGGAGTTTAAACCTTCCAATTTTAACGACCATCACTCAATCGACTGTGCAGACCTTTTTCGTACATTGACCACTTGAAAGGATCATAATCCGTAATACTTCATATTCGTGCGCTTCTACATAGGCTCGACATTTTCTTATAGCCAAGAAGGCTAGTAAGCATTCTTGTTCGGAGACTGAATAATTTCTTTGAGGATAATTAAGCTCATGGGACGTGTAAGCAATGGGAACTTCTTCTACAATTTCATTCTTTTGAGCTAATACAGCCCAACTCCGGGTTGACTTTCGTCGTATTGTATAGAAAATGGACGATTGAAATTCGGATTCTGCAATAACGAAGCAGAACATAATTGTTCCGGTACTGGTGATCCGATTTCGGCAAAGAATAATCAGTAATGGCCCGAATTTTGTCGGGATCTATTTAGATGATGCCATGATCTATTATAGGTCCCAGGTATTTCATCTGTTTTTGCAAGAACTTATTCTTTTTAAAATTATTAGTTAAATTGGGTTTCCTTATACACAAGTCAATTTCAGACAATGTTTGGAGATGCTCATTAAATGTTACAGAAACAATTAACGAATTATTTAAGCAAGCAAAAAAGTAGTTGAGATGGGATCACTTTATTCATTAATCGGCACATAATTTGGGGTGCCTTGCATAACCCGAACGGCATTGTCACAAATCGATATAATGGCCAACCAAGTATTGTAACAACTGCCTTGCCTTTTGAATTTTCATCCAGCGGTATTTGCCAAAAAGGCATCTTTTAGGTCAAGGCTTGTGATATATTCAGCTTTTGATAATCTACTCAATATTCCAATCAATGGTAATAGATAAGCGTCTTTGACCGTACTGCTGTTCACTTTTCGGGTAGCCAAACATAACCTAACATTTTCTGGCTTAATAGCTAATGCAACAGGTGAAAACCCAGGAGATTTGAAATTCTTCTATAATTCCAATTGCGAGCATTCCGTCGAGTTCTGCAAACATTAGCTTTCCTATTCGAATGCCAAAGCGGAATGGCTCTGTTTAACAGGCTTTGCAGCACTGGTTTGGATAGCATGGGATATTAAGCATGTCTTGCTTAATCCTTGTTTACTAAAAGAAGGAAAGCTATCAATCACCCTAACTTACTCTTGCTTTTGAGACGAAGTCAAGTATGAATTTTCCTATGGACAGAGTTCATTAAGAATATGATTAGAACAAAAAGTGGTAGGTAAAAAATGAAATAATTTCGAAAAATTTATACCTAGATAAAGTGATTCTGATAGAGCAGGTGTAATATAAATGTCCAATTTTTCGAATCAGCGCGGAACGTAACAGTGATCTGAAGGTGACCATGAATTTTTTGTGATTGTCTGTCAACCGTTTTGCAAGATGATGAATGTCATTTAAAAGGTTTTTCTTCTTTGAGGCATTCTGTTGCTAGGTCACCGCTGATGGCACTGATGGTTGCCGCTGTATCTAGGAGTCCCTTCGCTAGCTCATTAAACAATATAACCTTGGCATAGAGTGCAACATTTGGATTTTTCTCGAAGATAGTAACAAGCAATTTTCTCTTGCTTTGCTTGATAAAATTCCAAAACTTTCTCGCATTCCTAAACGATGATTATTTTTACTAATATGCCCGTGGGCGTTATAGCCCCCTTTTTGGTAATCCGGTAGTTTCTGATGTAAGGGTTTGATATCTAATGGCTTAATGGTATGAAAGGAGATCTGGTGAGTATCGATTAACGTGCGTGAAACTAATTGAATATTTTTTTAATTTATTGATCGATGTTGGTCGTTTGAATCGATGTGTTCTTCTGTAATTGTTTGGGTGCACCGTTCGGAGCGTTCAACAGCACCGTTTTTAT
Organism: Glossina morsitans morsitans; assembly: GCA_001077435.1. Classification (NCBI taxonomy): domain Eukaryota; kingdom Metazoa; phylum Arthropoda; class Insecta; order Diptera; family Glossinidae; genus Glossina; species Glossina morsitans. The sequence continues at coordinate 14,963 of CCAG010012370.1, forward strand.
TCTTTGTGTGATGGATACTCCTCAGACGTTTACACTTGAAAGAATAACTCGAACTTGACGCTTATACGACTAGACGGGCGGATAAGACCTACCTTACCGAAGGGGCATATTTTCAGCCTTCGGCCGCTCTATACCGTGGTCTCCTTCGGAACATGTTGTGTACGGAAAACCCCAAAGTTAATAATAACCCACAAGCTAATTTCCTCTCATATACAAAAAAGCTCCTTTTACTTAATTTTTTTTTTATTTCATATTTTATGCAAAATTTAATATAATAATTTATATAAGAGTTATCGGCTAATTTATGTAATTGTAATTATACATATATTTTAAAAAATTTCTTTTACTATACACAGTATGTCCTATATTTTGGGATTCCCTATCCCGCTCGGCTTCAGTGCGCCAAGTCAAGCTGTCTCTTTATAAATGCCATTTAAGCTCGGCATGAGACAGGCCCTACTAGTTTAAGCAGATTGAACGCCTTATTCTTCTTAGCGAATTAAACGCTGTTTTGAATTGCTTAATAACAATTGACTTTATTAATTTTTGTTAGTGGTATTTATACTTAATTCTACAGGTATTTTAATGCTAACGTAATCAAATATTATAATTATTTTAATTGGGGCGCCTAGCATAGTATTACATTTCGTAATGCAATACTCAGCTTTCACAATAGTTCACAAAAATTATGCTGAATTTGCATAATTCTCGTCGCGCCTCGAAGAAGATGCATATAACGATATGCGATCACACTACAATGTATATGTATGTATCTAAATATGTATGTATTTATCTTTTTATATTATTGTGGCCACAATTTACATATTTTCTCTGTTTATCTACTTTATAATAAATCATAATAACGAGCCACTTATAGGAAATCAACCATCATAATCATATTGCATTCTTTTAGGATAACTAATCGAAATCAAACGTTTTTCAACCAAGTAAAAGCTAATTAATTCATATGGGCGGGATTTGATTCGGTCAAGGTGTAGCACATATCAGGCCCACAACATTTTCCACATGCAAAGAACGGGTAACACAAATTTAACATTTCTTTTCTGTACCTAGTGAAATAATATATGTTCTAATTTAATGATCAAAACAATGCGAAATTAAAAAGGAACAACTACTCCTTTATTCTTTTTAGAAAATGCTGTAAACTGAATGTACTGTTGAATTTATTAAATAGTTTATAAAACTTTTCCACTTCATCTTCTTCTCTTATTCAGCAAATTAAGTGAAAGTTTGCTGGGAAAAAGGCCCAATGTGAACACAGAAACTCCAGCTACACAAGTTTTAAGGCTTTTCTACTTTTTTCGAAATATCGAGGCGACAAGATGCCAGATCTTAGACCCGTTTTTCGGTTCATTTTCTTTAAATTGCATGATAGGTACATGCACACAGCACAATAAGGAAAAATTCAAAGAGCCAAACAATGTAATATTTAATGCAATTCTTTTTTTGTATGCATTTATTAATAATATACTTGAATTTCTTAGAGTCGTTTAACCTCGATTTGTTTTTCCTTTTTTTCTGATTTTGCATATTTGTTTATCGTATATTGTTTATTTTTACTCTCTCCAAAAATAATTTTAAAAAAAGCCTCCACCTTGTATTTTTCTTCTTAAGATACCTTTTTTCTCCATCAACTTACTTATTTACTTCCTTTGTTTTCAGTGATTACTCTTTGCTTTAATTTATGTCTCAATCCATTTATTAATTCTTTTCTTGAAATCCAAACAGTAATTTTGTAGTTTTTCGAATTTATCCTCGATCACACTTTGGAAATTTTTTTTTTCTGGCACTTGCAAATTTTTGTTCAGGACCAGATTTTTTCCTCCTTTCCCTATCTCAAAATTGAAATCCCGCGATTTTTAACAAATGTAATAATATACTAGCACATGTTACAAAACAAGTGTTCCGCGCGAGCGTTAAAGAGAGAATTAACAGCTGGAGGCAATTAAATGAATTATCTTTCTTTTATGTCACATTTACATTGTATTGTATAAACTTCTCAAGCTTTAATTACGCGTGCATATACTAATTGTTCATAAAACGCTACTGTACTATTTAAACCATTTGTTAACTTAAATTTACTTCACCGTAAATCTCTTAAAATATCCCTTAATTTTAAAGCACAAAATTGGTTAATAAAATACATTCCACACTTAATACATGGACTGCCGTTTTTCAATCCCCTTGCTTATTGTCTGCCACAGGCATGCTAACTTTTTCTTTAGTACCGACATTCATAGTCGTGGCATTTACAACGCCTTACAGGGTTGCATTGTTACAGCCGTTTTTAAGATTGTTCCCAACATATATGGTGATTCAAATATTAACCATAAACTATCAATATCAACTATTATTATTATTATTTATCTTAATATAGTAATATCGATATTATTTATTTACATTTTGCATTTACAGCTTTCTTATAGAGAGTTTATATTAAATTTTACAAAAACATGAATATTATGAATAATTCTTTTAGTAAAAATGTTGATATAAATGTTATAATAAATCGTTCGTTTTATATTCCTCAATACAATTACTATACCCACCACCGTAAGAAGGGGTGTACTCATTCTGTTTTTTTTTTTTCATAATATATGTAACACCCAAAAGGAAGCTTCAGAGAAGCTATAAAGTATATATATTCTTGATCAACGTTAAATCCTGAGCATTCTACTGGTTGCAAAAATGAAGATATCGACTTCAAATTTGGTAAAAACATTGGAAGTTTCTCCATGCAGGTAAGTTTCTTACTTGTTTTCAATTTGTTCAGTCCTTTTTATATTTATTAGATTAATTTTCAAAAAATTTGTATTAAAGCTTTAAGTCAAATAAAATAATAGGCTTCAAAGCTATAAATAAATGTCTATTTAAAGAGATTGATAAATGATACATAATATATATTTTTCGACTATAAAATCTGATTAAAAAAGAACTATCCTTATAAATAAATTGTAAATTTCCTTATAAATAAATTCACAATGTAGTTCCTAGACTTCCAATTTAATCCAATTGATCGCGACAATGATGAAGATATTATAACTTTATATTTAGATTTTGGGATTTGGCCACAAATGACTGATGCAGCATTAAGAATTTTAGTGCGAGCTGAATTAGGACTTCCAGCAGTATTAAATGGAGACAATCAACTTTGTAATGTAATTGTAGCCTTGTAATACCTATTATAATTAGAGGATTTGGGAATTGATTAATTCCACTTATATTTGGAGTACTCGGTATATCTTTTCCTCGGACAAGTGATATTAGCTTTCGGCTCTCGCCTCGAACTTTAATTTTCCTTTTAATGAATAGTATAGTAGAAAATGGGCTTGTAACTGGTTGGAAAATTTATGCTTCCTCTTCATTTATTATTGCACATAGAGGCGCATTAGTAGATTTAGCTATTTTTTCTTAAAATTTTTTTCTTTAAATTTCATTAACAAATTTCATTACAGGTTCCTGGATGTCTACAGACTGAACAACCTTCTTTGTTTCATTAGTTGTTATTCTTGCTTTAATTCTACTATTGTTTTTCTTTGTGTTAGTTGGAGCTATTACTATATAACAGATCGAGATTTAAATGATTCTCATTTTCTTCCACCATGAGAATACAATTTTATTTTATACCAACATTTATTTTGAGTTTTCGGTCACCTAGAAGTGTATGTTTTGTTATTGGTTTTTTTTTCGAGAATCGGAAAAAACCCTTAGTTCATCAGAAATAATACGCTATACTAGCATTTGGATTATTAGGGTTTATTGCTTGAGCACACTATATACTTACTCTTGAAATAGATGTAGTTAGCTGTAATGCGGTGGGCATTTAGTACGGCTACCTAAAAAGTTTTTAAGGTACTCGCTCCTGACCTTAGCCCCCCAGCTCTAGGATTCTTGTAAATCGTTGCCACCTTCTTAAGTTCGCATCGTCATAGGGTGTTTGGTATCATAAAGTGTTCGTCATACACCTAATAATAAGACTAAACGATAACGCGTTTCCTTTGACCCATCGGAGAATGTGCACGAATCGGTATTTAAGATATCTTTTCAGACGCTTCCTGCGGGAGTTATTGCCTGTGTAAATGCCAGTTACATGACACGTCCTTCTTAGTTTCAATAGCTTATGTGTTATGCTGCCAAATTTTATAAATCTTTTACGTTGCCATGGTCTTGCAGTTTGCTTCCAATGGCTTACTAATTTTTTCTGTACTCATTGCGATACCAGCTTCCTGATGTGGATTCTTTGCGTACCACAGAAAGGTTCGGACCTATCATAGTCCTTTGGGCTCTCTTGTTAGCTAGATAGGCAGCCCTTTCATTGCCTTCGAAACTTGAATTTCCAGCTACACAAGCCGGGCGAATTGTGCTTCGCTAGCTCATTCACGGTGCGAAGACACTCCAACGCAAGCTAAAAGCAGATTATTATATGATCCTTCAGGGCTTGTACAGTAGCTTGAACGTCAGAGTGAATGCAGGTTGTCTCGTTCCTAGATTGTCTTTTTAGAGATTCTGAAGCATATGCGGAAAGTGTATAAACCTCTGCTTGACTTGTTGAGGGAGTATACCCTAGCGGTACACCTTTTTAAAATAATCGGGCAGCATATGCTGGCTTTCTCATTTTTCAGTTTTGGGCAATCAGAGCACTACCTTCGTGCTGTACTTCCACGATACGACGGTTCCATTCAGATTTTTCTGGTACGCTCACCCTGGGTCACTGGGACAGCACGAGCAGTGAAAACTGTTGTTCAACAGACTGTGACCACTTGGTGACGCCAAGGTGGTTTCCCTTTTGTTTCCCTGGTCTATTGGTTCCGCGTCGCGTATGTCACCAGGAAAGGGAGTGTCGGTTTGACGTGACTCTGCGGTTACTTCACCGTCGAACCTTATGTTCTGATGGTTTGAGAACGAGACGTCGCTGGATACGTGGCACCCCGAGATATAGGAACTAGGCTTGGTGTTGGTGAGAGTCAGATCTAGCGCTCCCTGCTCGATTATATTTCTAAAAGCTGGTCCTCTACCTCTATTTAATATTATGATATTATTTTTAAAAAAGTATTGTAGAATGTTAGCGTTGGCGTCACAGCCGATTAGCCAAACCAGTCCGCCGCACTCGTAGTACTAGATCAGACTTCGTATGTCGGGTATAGGTATTTCCGTTTCACCCCGAAAGTATGCGGAGGTTGAATGGCGCGACCATTCCCGTCAGCCAGTAGCATCTCCGTTTAAACCACCACGAAATTCGCCAGTATAAACTCTGAAAGTAGTAAGTGGTGGTTAATAATGGAAAAGGTAACCCATGACTGCTCGCGGAGACATTTTAAACCAACTTACTATTTTCGTTATGATGAGGGCTTCCTCCACACCCTCTTTTGTGAAGCTCATGCTAAGAGCCGGTGAAGCGGCTTTAGCGGAATGAGGGTCCACCTCACCTTTTCGGTGTGCTTGCTTTAATCTACCTGCACGAATTTGGACTGCTTTTTAGACCCTAACATATATAAGGCAAGCCTATATAGAGACAGAAAGTATAAATAATAGTTTTTTGCGGCAGACACTGAAAAATAGTAACATTTTGAAGCAAATTAAGCTTTAATTGCTAAATTTTGAATCGCGTCATGTGCTGACTTTGGTCATCCTGAAATATGCGGGTTTTAATGACATATATGTCTGAAAATAAAGTGTAATTTCCGGTTTCGATATTTGGTTTCCTATTTTGTGTACTATATATATATATATATATATATATATATATATATACACAGTAATCCTCCCAATCTACCAATCTACTGAGTTATAGTAGGGGTAGGGGTGAATATTCCTATACGGGAATCCGTATAACGCGTTACATATAAATGATTCATCACATTTAACTTTTCTCGCTGCACTGGGTTAAAATCGAATATTAAGAAAAAACTATGTTACGAACGAAATATGTAGGTATTATTAAAATCAAAAAATCCCCGCGTTGGATGGGGGAATGCCCGTGTTGTACGGGGTATTGAAATCGCGTAATATGAAAACGAGTTATAAGGGCACCGCGTTACAGGGGGGATTACTTTATATACTTCTACATGTATCTATAAACATACATTATATATATAATAAACTCCCTAAAAGAGGGAAAAATCAAATGCTCATTCGCGCGTCATGCAGCTGCAGACCGATGAAAACGATGAACGGAAAAACCGACAGGGATTAAAAATAAAACTATAGATTTGGGTTTAGTAAAATGCTTGTATAAATGTATATAAGTAGAATATCTGCGGAAGACAGAGTTAGTAAAAAAAAATAGTTAAGTTGAGCAGTCGAAAGTGTTGCTAAAAACAAATTGTGAATAATCCTACATTTAAGGAATATAATAGAACTTTGAAGTGCATTTTCGTTCTTGATCAAAATATCCACGATCTAGTGGAGAAGTGACTCGGGTACGCTCCTCTCCGATGCTGGCCGGTCGACGACGGCTTCAGTGTGGCGGGGTGGTTTGCTGTTATAGTTGGGTCAATTGTGGCTGTATGAGCAGCTATTACGCTGGGATGTCTGGTGATGATGCGCAGAGCCGGGTACTTGGACAGAGCAGGGTGCTAGGATTTGTAGTGTGACAATGCAGAGCCTGCTGCCTGGGCAGAGCAGGATGCTATGATTTGTAGTGTGACAATGCAGAGCCCGTTGTCTGGGCAGAGCAGGGTGCTATGATTTGTAGTGTGACAATGCAGAGCCTGTTGCCTGGGCAGAGCAGGGTGCTGTCGTTTTATTATGGCGCAGAGAATGTTGCTTGTGCAGACCAGGGTGCTCTTATTTATCATCATGACAATGCAGAGCCTGTAGCCCGGAGGGAGCAGGGTGCTCCCCGTTTTGTTATGGTGCAGAGCCCGTTGCCTGTGCAGAGCAGGGTGCTGCTGATTTTATTATTATGACAATGCAGAGCCTGTTGCTTGTGCAGAGCAGGGTGCTGTCGTTATATTACGGCGCAGAGCCCGTTGCCTCAGCAGAGCAGGGTGCTGTTGATTTTATTATTATGACAATTCAGAGCCTGTTGCTTGTGCAGAGCAGGGTGCTGTCGTTTTATTATTATTATCTTCGGCTTTTCGACTTGGGCGTGTCGGATAGTTGGCCGGTGATCGTTAGCCATTCAGCGTTCTGGTACCTCTGGCTTTCCGACGTTAAGGGGTCGGACCGTGGGCCAGAGAGGTACGGGTCGTGTCAGCATTGGCCACTCTGGGCGCACGTTTAGTTGGCAGACCCTTGGCTGGGGGTGATTTTAATTTCTGTTGTTACTTTGTCGCCCTTGCGACAGAATTTGTTGCGAGAATTCATTAGTTGGTTGTATTTCGATAGTGTTGCTACCCGGTTGCAGTATAATTTAGTGTATTCCTGTTTTAAGGCTGCAAAGGATTCGAGAGATTTTCCCTTTTCTCCGACGTTGTGGGACTTGACTTAGTCGCATCCGCGTCATTTTCATTAGTAATATAAGTGTTATTGCCAGCATTTACAGTTAACTGAGCTGTAATGCGTACATTCTTCGATAATTTGGCTGGCTGTCTGATTTGTTTATTGCCGTTGTTGTTGTTGTTCTGGCTGATGGGGTTGTGATGTCGGCGTAGATAATGGTAGTGATGTTGGTTGTTGCTGTGGTTGTGGTTGTTGCGTTGCTGCTACACCTGCTGAGTTTGAAACTGTTCTTGTTGTTGTTGCTCTTTTCTTCTTTTCGTTAAGCATACTCTTTTTTTTCAGTGAGACTTTCTCGTTTAGCGTTAAAATTAAATTTTGTTCAAAATTCTTTTCCTTAACATTTTCTTATACTTGTAACTTCTGAGTGTATTTGAAACTGTGGGTGTGTGCCCCGTCAAACGTTATGCAGAGCAAGCACATCGATTAATGTGTGTGGTGTTGGAGACGATGGTACGGAATTAGGATACGAATTAGATGTTTGTTTAATCAATAGTGCGTTGTGATGGTGCGGCTATTGTTGATGTGGTGTTGGTGATATTATTATCACGACTGATGGTACGCTTTCTAGAGTGGTCTGTTGGCGGGGACGGCTACGGCGGAGCGGGTACGTCGGCGGCTGAACTTCCCAGCAGCCGACGGTGATCACTTACAGCTCTCCGTCTACATATAGATTTCCTTCAGTGTACGATATTTCATGACCTTATGAATGGGTTTGTTCGACGATGACAGGCCTTTGCGCTGAGGCGCTGTTTGTTGCGATTGCGTTTGCTGTCGCTGTTTCGAAAGTTTATTTGTTGCCTTCTCTAACAAATCAGTGATTTTATAAGCTAAAGCTGGGGGTGCCACAAGCGAAGATAGTGTATGCTTCATAACGTCCGCTTGCAGTAGTGGTCGATTATGCAAAGCAGACGGCTGTTGCAATTGATTGCTAACGTTATTGATGTTCCTCTTCATACCGTTCGGTATGGGTGAATGTGGAGGAGTTCGCATAACTCCGGGTTCATAAGAAATTTTCTTCTCGTTGCCAGTGACTTTTATTTTTCCTGCTGTTTCATTTTCTACGACCGTTGTTGCTGGAAGTGTACCTGGTCTCAGATGACCCGTTGCAACCGTTGAGCAGCCGTTAAGGTTGTTATTGGCGTTGCTCTGTGCATATTGCCTCTGCTGCATGGGCAGCACCCGATTAGTTAGACTGGTAGTTACCGTTGTTGTCGAATTAACTGTAGTTGCTGTAATGTTATCGTTATGATTGTTATACTGCTGCAAAGGAATGACGACATTAAAATTGCTATAAGTTGGCATCCGCTGTGAGGTCGACGATACTTGGGTACTGCTCTCTGTTGGTACTTCCTGCTGAGGCAAACTTGGTTGTGGTTTCAAGACGGGTGCTGTGTCATCGAGCGTGGCGTCTGGCTCTTGCTGATGGGGAGTCGTGTCAGCAATCTTGTACCTCTGGCTTTCCAACATCGGAATGTCGGATTGTTGGCCGAGGGGTAGGGGTCGCTTGTCAATTTTGGCCACTATAGGGCTTGAAATGTGTTGATCAGACCTTACCGGTGAGTGCAGACTTTTACTAGGCGTTGCTTCTTCGAAATCTACTTGTTTGTCCGTCGGATATGAGTGACTGGTCTCGTAGGTTGCGAGGAACCCCGACCTTACCAGATTGATTTGTTTGCTGGGAGGTTGGTTGTCGCTGTAAACTTTCGACGCGAAGAAAGCACGTTGTGATTGTACATTGTAGGTGTCGTTGTAGCGGGTCGATGTGGGGTGATTTCGTTGACTTCGTTGAGGATGATTGGCTGTAGGCCCGGATGATGCATTAATATTCTTGTGAGCTCCATTGCATGGGGGGCGTGGATTTCGATGGGTTTGAGGACTTTGCCCCATATCGCTGCGTAGTGGGGTTTCTAAGATTTCCCGGCTGGGAATTGGATTACCGCTATTGACTTCCAGCGCAAAAGAAGGGCATTGATAAATCACACGTTTCGTTTCTGAAGGTCGTTGTAAGATGGTCTCGATGACTTGGCTGGATAGTAATTGGCCTTTGTACCGCAGCGTACTTGTCTGGTAGCATTGCGTGTTGTGGTCATGGTGTATTTGCGATATTGCTGAACGTTACTGTTCGCGAGGCGGGAATGCCTCGCTGTTGGCAGCAGTTGGTGGTTCGTACGCCTCGTCGGCCGCAGATCCAGCAGTGTACGACCTGTGGGTTCGGGCAATTGAACTGATGGTGTTCGCTTTGGGCACGCCGTCGGCATGCCGTTATCGCATTTGTTCGGCAGATCACGCCGTCGGGCGACTGGCAGATATTCTCGGTGTGTTTCACGAAGGGCTTCATGCGACATGTTGCCCGTTGGAATCGCCTCAAGGTTGCTGACGAGTTCCATGAGTTCGCCTAAATTGGTAACGTCTCGGCGCCGTATATACCACAGGTATTCAGGTTGTGCGTTCATATAGATACGTTCTAGCTGCTGACCCTCCGACATTAGGGTATGGCGCATCATGTCCCATAGGGCTAGTACGTAGTCCTGTAATTTGTCTTTCAATCGTTGGGTTCGCCGGCAAATATCATCATGTGGGGGGAAGAATTTTAGAAAATCGGCCTTGAAATTCTCCTATGTTGTCCACCGTTCATTGTTGTTTCGGTGCCATGCTAAAGCTCGGTCGCGTAGCATCACCACCATGGTGGCTGGCAAGCGATCTCTGTCGACGCTGTATATCTCTGCTAGCTCTTCGACCCGCTCGATCAAGGCAAGTGGCTCTCTATGGCCGGTAAAGTTGGGCCCCCGTCTGCTAACGACTTCGATGACGGCTCTCATGACGGCCGTTGTCGGGAAAATTGTCTGTGTTCCGCCAATCGAGGCGGCGAGCCGGATGATTCCGCTCGTGGTGTCGACTGGTGTCGGGATATTGGTGTAGAGCTCCGTCGCCATATTGACATTCGGTAAGCTGCTGGAGAGGGTGGCTTCGCGAGCTTAACTGGGGTTAGGTATTCCTGGGCGCTTTGATATTTTCTTATTTTTGTTGTTTCTCTTTATTTTTATATATTTTTTTTTATGTTTTCTTTTACCTTCTTTATGTTTTCTCTTTGCTCTGTATTTTGCTTTGTTTTTTATGTAGTTTTTTTCTTCTTCTTTTTTTTGTTGTTGTATTATTTCCTTCTTTTTTTTCCTATATTTTGATGTTTTCTTCGACCTTCTTTATGTGTTTTTTTTTTCTTTTCTTTTGTATAACTTTTCTTGTATATGTTTTCTTTTCTCTTTATTTTGGTTTACCTTGCTTTTTAGATTTTTCTTTTGTAATTTTGCAATTTTTGTTTTTTTTCTTTCTTTTTCTATCTCTTTGTTCTCTTTTTTTTGTATATTTTCTTTGGTGTGAACTTTTCTTGTATATGTTTTCTCTTCTCTTTTCTTTTGTTACTGAAATTGTAATTGTTGTGGCTGTTGCTTAAACTTGTTGATGCCGCTATTATGGTGTAATCGTGGTTCGATGTGGCTGTGATTGTTTTTGTGTTGTATTTCTTAGTTGTTTTTGCCGTGTGATGATTTGTTGTTGGGTTTGATCCTGACGCTGTTGAGTTATTCTTTGTCGTAGCGGCTGGATTTGTTGCTGTTGCGACAAGTTGAATTTGCTGAGGCAGTTGTATATTTTTCCTCCTCTTTTCTTTTGTTACTACAATTTTCTTCTTTTTTTTTTTGTATTATTTTTTTTCTATATTTTGTTTCTATATTTTTTTGTAGTTCCTTTTTTTTTTTTTCTTGTATTATTTTTGTTTTCTATCTTTTGTTTCTATATTTTTTTTGTAGTTCTTTTTTTTTGTATTATTATTTTTTTCTTTGCTCTTTTTTTTCTATCTTTATTCTGGATGTTTCGACTCCCTCTGGCCCCCACAAGTTCTACGCTGTTGTTGTGTTTCTATAAGTAAGGAGCGAATTAGAAGGGTCCTTTATGTTTAGGAATATATCGGAGTGATACTCCTGTTACCCGATTTGAATTGAGTAACAATTTTAGTCGTTTAAGGCAGCCAGGAGCGGCCCCTTATCGGCGTTCGCGCTGTTCCTCCTGTCGCTTGCTTCTATTGTTATGACGACGAAGTCTCCTTCACGACGTTCGTTGTCTAGATTTCTTAACGCGCAAGTGCCACCAAATTTGTTTCTTGTTACTATTGCTGTAGTTTGTAATAAAATGTTTTGTACTTCTTATGGTTTCGTCGAACGCTCAATGCTTGATGCGATCGTCGTTGTTGGAGAAGATTGACAACGTTTTCCGTGTCTTCCTACCGATGGTGATGTCGTCGGGACGTGTAGATGACGTGGGATTTAAATTCTAGTTTATTTTGATTTGTGGTGTAAATTTTGTTTAAAAAGTTCATGAAGTTTGTTTTGTTGTTGTTGTTACTAGTCTTGTACAAGGGCTTCCAACAAAATTATAACAGCTGTTGTTATTGTAAGTTTTTTTTGTTCGTTTTTTTTTTTTTGAAACTTTCATAAATCCTTTCTATAGCTCCACTGCACTTCTTCCTCTCAAATTTTTTTTTTTTTTTTTTTTTAATAATATTTTATTTATTTTTTAAATTTTCTTCAAACAATTTTCAGCCATCCTTTTTTTTTGATTTTTTTTTTGAAATTTTAATTCAATGTTTTCATATATATATTTTTTTTTTTAGGTTTCACTCCTCGGAGGATTTGCTTGTTGTTGTTGATTGGACGAAATTTTAATATAGAAATAGGAAGAATTTACAATCCGTTTTCGTCTCACGCACAAGCAGAGATTAAGAGGAAAATATTTATTGACAAAAGTTTTTTCTTCCTTTTATTTCGATAAATGAATAACTAATAAAACACTTGTTTTGTTAGAAGAAAACTGCACGATGGTTGTTTTTTTGTTTTTCCGGTCCTTCTCGTTTGCTGGTTGGCCGTCGAATGCCCTCTCGCTGTTTTCTTTCTTTTTCCTTCTGTCGCTAACCTCGCCGTAAGCTGCCAATTCGCCCTATATGATCGCTTTGCGGCGACCACATTGCGGTACTTTTCTCTCAATTGTCCCTTATGGGTTTTGCAATGCACGGCATTGTTTTTGGTTTCGCAATTTTAAGCACTTTTGTTTGCTGGTGAACGGCACATCGATATAAAATTGCCTTGGGCAGTTATTTTCACCCGTTATGCTATTAAACACATTTTTATTTTTAATTTTTTTGATGATTTGTTTGTTTGTTTGCGTTTCTTTTACGTTTGATTGGATTTATCAAAAAAATGAGATTTTGAGTTTTTCCTTGTTCTGCTGAACTTTAAATATTGGATTTTTTTTTTTTGAGAATTTTTTTCTGTAGTCTTTTCAATGTCTAAGAAAAAGGAAAATGTTTTCTTTTTTATTTATTTATTTATTACACTTATACAAAAACTCAACTAAATAAAAGACAGTCGAGTTCAAATGACTCTTAAAGTAAATCTTAAATTAATTATTATTAAAAAACTTAGTATAAGTACAATAAAACAAATAAAAGGAAAAAAAAAAGAAAAAAAGCATGTACACAATTAGCACAGAGCCACAGCCACAACCGGCACAGAACCTAGTTGCAAATGAACCCCTAAGCCATCGCAAACATGCATAAGCTTGGCAACCGATAATAGTTAACAACAATTAATTTTCGAATCGTAGTGACTTTTTTGGATTAAGAGCTAGTTTAAGTACGACATTGGCAAATCTCGTGTATTAAGCAATGTTGCTTTAATGGACTTTAAAGTGTCCGATAATGAAAAAAGATGATAGACGCTATTCAGGTTCTTGCAAACAACTCTGAGCGGGTTAAACAGCTCATAATTATATTTACAATGACTAACCTTAACCAAGGTAAAATGCCTAGAGAAGCGGTTAGGAACATTAAAACTTATTTCTCCAAGTAATGACGGCGAGTCAATAGCGCCGTTTATTAATTTGATTGCAAAGCAAACGCCAAGAACAAATCTACGTTTTTCAAGAGACGGTAGGGACAAAAGAAGCAACCTATTTTCATAGGAGGGAAGAGAAGCGGACGGATCCCAACCCAAATTCCTAAGAGCAAACAACAGGAATTGCTTTTGAATAGATTCAATTGAGCCTACATAGCACCTGTACGAGGGAGACCACACAATAGAAGCGTACTCAAGTATAGGCCTAACCAAACACGTATACAGCCTCTTGGTAATATACGGATCATCTAGCTCTGTGG